>OV884002.1:91645650-91928708 GCA_930367185.1 Myathropa florea | reverse complement strand
TTTTATTATTTATTATTTATTATTTATTATTTATTATTTATTATTTATTATTTATTATTTATTATTTATTATTTATTATTTTATTATTTATTATTTTTATTATTTATTGTTTATTATTTATTATTTATTATTTATTATTTATTATTTATTATTTATTATTTTATTATTTATTATTTTATTATTTATTATTTATTATTTATTATTTATTATTTATTATTTATTATTTATTATTTATTATTTATTATTTATTATTTATTATTTATTATTTATTATTTATTATTTATTATATTTATTATTTAATTATTTATTATTTATTATTTATTATTTATTATTTATTATTTATTATTTATTATTTATTATTTATATTATTATTTATTATTTATTATTTATTATTTATTATTTATTATTTATTATTTATTATTTATTATTTATTATTTATTATTTATTATTTATTATTTATTATTTATTATTTATTATTTATTATTTATTATTTATTATTTATTATTTATTATTTATTATTTATTATTTATTATTTATTATTTATTATTTATTATTTATTATTTATTATTTATTATTTATTATTTATTATTTATTATTTATTATTTATTATTTATTATTTATTATTTATTATTTATTATTTATTATTTATTATTTATTATTTATTATTATTATTATTATTTATTATTTATTATTTATTATTTATTATTTATTATTTATTATTTATTATTTATTATTTATTATTTATTATTTTATTATTTATTATTTATTATTTATTATTTATTATTTATTATTTATTATTTATTATTTATATTATTTATTATTTATTATTTATTATTTATTATTTATTATTTATTATTTATTATTATTATTTATTATTTATTATTTATTATTTTTATTATTTATTATTTATTATTTATTATTTATTATTTATTATTTATTATTTATTATTTTTATTATTTATTATTTATTATTTATTATTTATTATTTATTATTATTATTTATTATTTATTATTTATTATTTATTATTTATTATTTATTATTTATTATTTATTATTTATTATTTATTATTTATTATTTATTATTTATTATTTATTATTTATTATTTATTATTTATTATTTATTATTTATTATTATTATTTATTATTTATTATTTATTATTTATTATTTATTATTTATTATTTATTATTTATTATTTATTATTTATTATTTATTATTTATTATTATTTATTATTTATTATTTATTATTTATTATTTATTATTTATTATTTATTATTTATTATTTATTATTTATTATTTATTATTTATTATTTATTATTTATTATTTATTATTTATTATTTATTATTTATTATTTATTATTTATTATTTATTATTTATTATTTATTATTTATTATTTATTATTTATTATTTATTATTTATTATTTATTATTTATTATTTATTATTTATTATTTATTATTTATTATTTATTATTTATTATTTATTATTTATTATTTATTATTTATTATTTATTATTTATTATTTATTATTTATTATTTATTTATTTATTATTTATTATTTATTATTTATTATTTATTATTTATTATTTATTATTTATTATTTATTATTTATTATTTATTATTTATTATTTATTATTTATTATTTATTATTTATTATTTATTATTTATTATTATTATTTATTATTTATTATTTTATTATTTATTATTTATTATTTATTATTTATTATTTATTATTTATTATTTATTATTTATTATTTATTATTTATTATTTATTATTTATTATTTATTATTTATTATTTATTATTTATTATTTATTATTTATTATTTATTATTTATTATTGATTATTTATTATTTATTATTTATTATTTATTATTTATTATTTATTATTTATTATTTATTATTTATTATTTATTATTTATTATTTATTATTTATTATTTATTATTTATTATTTATTATTTATTATTTATTATTTATTATTTATTATTTATTATTATTATTTATTATTTATTATTTATTATTTATATTTATTATTTATTATTTATTATTTATTATTTATTATTTATTATTTATTATTTATTATTTATTATTTATTATTTATTATTTATTATTTATTATTTATTATTTATTATTTATTATTTATTATTTATTATTATTATTTATTATTTATTATTTATTATTTATTATTTATTATTTATTATTTATTATTTATTATTTATTATTTATTATTTATTATTTATTATTTATTATTTATTATTTATAATTTATTATTTATTATTTATTATTTATTATTTATTATTTATTATTTATTATTTATTATTTATTATTTATTATTTATTATTTATTATTTATTATTTATTATTTATTATTTATTATTTATTATTTTTTTTTTTTTATTTTTTATTATTTTATTATTTATTATTTATTATTTATTATTTATTATTTATTATTTATTATTTATTATTTATTATTTATTATTTATTATTTATTATTTATTATTTATTATTTATTATTTATTATTTATTATTTATTATTTATTATTTATTATTTATTATTTATTATTTATTATTTTATTATTTATTATTTATTATTTATTATTTATTATTTATTATTTATTATTTATTATTTATTATTTATTATTTATTATTTATTATTTATTATTTATTATTTATTATTTATTATTTATTATTTATTATTTATTATTTATTATTTATTATTTATTATTTATTATTTATTATTTATTATTTATTATTTATTATTTATTATTTATTATTTATTATTTATTATTTATTATTTATTATTTATTATTTATTATTATTATTATTATTTATTATTTATTATTTATTATTTATTATTTATTATTTATTATTTATTATTTATTATTTATTATTTATTATTTATTATTTATTATTTATTATTTATTATTTATTATTTATTATTTATTAAGTTATTATTTATTATTTATTATTTATTATTTATTATTTATTATTTATATTTATTATTTATTATTTATTATTTATTATTTATTATTTATTATTTATTATTATTTATTATTTATTATTTATTATTTATTATTTATTATTTATTATTTATTATTTATTATTTAATTATTATTATTTATTATTTATTATTTATTATTTATTATTTATTATTTATTATTTTATTATTTATTATTTATTATTTATTATTTATTATTTATTATTTATTATTTATTATTTATTATTTATTATTATTATTTATTATTTTATTATTTTATTATTTATTATTTATTATTTTATTATTTATTATTTATTATTTATTATTTATTATTTATTATTTATTATTTAATTATTTATTATTTATTATTTATTATTTATTATTTATTATTTATTATTTATTATTTATTATTTATTATTATTTATTATTTATTATTTATTATTATATTATTTATTATTTATTATTTATTATTTATTATTTATTATTTATTATTTATTATTTATTATTTATTATTTATTATTTATTATTTATTATTTATTATTTATTTATTATTTATTATTTATTATTTATTATTTATTATTTATTATTTATTATTTATTATTTATTATTTATTATTTATTATTTATTATTTATTATTTATTATTTATTATTTATTATTTATTATTTATTATTTATTATTTATTATTTATTATTTATTATTTATTATTTATTTTTTATTATTTATTATTTATTATTTATTATTTATTATTTATTATTTATTATTTATTATTTATTATTTATTATTTATTATTTATTATTTTATTATTTATTATTTATTATTTATTATTTATTATTTATTATTTATTATTTATTATTTATTATTTATTATTTATTATCTATTATTTATTACTTATTATTTATTATTTATTATTTATTATTTATTATTTATTATTTATTATTTAATATTTATTATTTATTATTTATTATTTATTATTTATTATTTATTATTTATTATTTGTTATTTATTATTTATTATTTATTATTTGTTATTTATTATTTTGCCATATTATGCTACAAAAAACCAAGGATATGTTCTGAGTAAGATATATAGATGCAGCTTAATACACGGCTACATGCCGTCGGCTTGGAGATAAGTCAAGTTTATCTTCATCCCAAAAGCCGGTAAAGCTAGCCACACAAATGCAGAAAATATTCGACGCAAAAGCTTAAACTCCTTTGTTCTCAAAAACTCTGAGAAGGTACGAGTAATCAATACTTATATTCGCAGTAAGCCTTCGACTAACACAATCGACAACTCAACATGCCTACATTAAAGGCAGAGGTGTGGAGACCGCACTTCACAGCGTGGTTAATGTGATTGAAAGTACTGTCGAAGCCAAAGAGTACGCACTCGCAGCTTTTTTGGACATTGAAGGCGCTTTCAATAATGTGGAAACGAGAGCGATTAAGTCAGCCCTCGAGAAGGCCGATATTCAGCAGTCAATAACATCAACCATTGATAGCCTGCTCAGTAAAAGAATAATCTATGCAAACATGGTTCTATTCTCCAATAAAAGAGTAATTCCGCAATTTAGGCTTCCAGCTATTGAAGGATCCACACTGACGTTATCCGACAGTGCTAGATACCTAGGTATAATTCTTGATAAAAAACTAAATCGGAAACTTAATGTCATTGAAAGGGTCAAAAAGCAACATGCGCTTTTTATATCTGCGCGAAAATTGTCGGTAAAAAATTGGGACCAAACCCCAAGACCCCCATCCTATGGATGTATACCGCTATTGTCAGACCCATCCTTAGGTATAGCATCGTTGTCTGGTGGCAGGCAGCATTGAAGGCATTGACAAAAATACAGAGACTTGCGGGTATTATTATTATTATTGTTGAGGGTATATTGTACCGCGACCTTTAAGATCTATTGTGCCCCCTTTCAATACCTTAGCACAATTACGAGTTCCCCTCAAAATCAGTTATTTTCAGAGTTGTATTGAGGGTAATGGACTCCTATTGCGCATAGGTGAAGAAATCTGTTCTAAAGTATTCTCTCTAAGCCAGTTTCCTACAGGAATCTGAGAATGAGAGATGGTTCCAGTGATTGCATTTCTTCTTCTGACAGTAGGTACTTGCCCAGACTTCATTTTCTTTTGTGGGCTAGTGCCTCACAAAATCCCAGTATATGTTCTCTAATTTCTTTAAATTCTCCATAAAATCTGCAGAGACCTTCTTCTGATGCCCCTAGTTTCCTTAGATGCTCCCTTACTCTACCGTGCCCCGTTAGGAAGCCTATTAGGATACGTAGGTTATTCTTGCTCATTTTGTTGCATGCCTCGAATCTCTTCCAGTTATATTGCCCTAGGAGTTTCTTGGCCTGCTTCATTCCACGAGTGTTATTCCAGGTTTCTATCCGATTCCTTCCTTCCAGTTCCCTGAATTCTTCTCTGAGGAGATGGTCTCCTACAGCGGCCTGTGAAGGGTTCTGATGCTCCTTTCCTTGCCAGGGAGTCAGCCATTTCGTTGCCTTCTATCCCTGTATGGCCAGGTACCCAGCAGAGTCTTACTCGGTTTTTCCTACTCAATTCTTTAAGCTTTTGCAAGCATTCCCATACAAGTTTGGATTTGATGGTGTAGGAGTCCAGTGCCATAATAGCGGCTCGAATGTCCGACATTATTGCTATGTCGCAGTTGGTATAATTCCTTTCATGATTAATCTGAACGCATCTGTCCATGGATTCGAAATATTTTGTCCTGAGTCCAAAAACTACTGCTCCAGTTCCTTCATCAGTTCTTGATCCGTCTGTATACCATTTTACCGTTTTGCTGCTCAGTCTGTGGACCATGGATTCATTGCTTCAGTCCATTTTAGTGCTGAGCTTGCTGGTATATTTGTTTTGGAAATTGAATTTTCTAATCACGTCATCCTTCGGAATGGCCAGGAGTGGTAGCTTTTTGACTAGTGCGTCGAATTGCCTCGATGTAATGTACCTGCCTTTACCTATCTCTTCTTTTGTCATTCTCATGATTGTCTTTTTTGCACACTCTGCTACCACTAGATGGAAAGGAGTCAGCTCCAGTAGCACCTCCATGGCCGCAGTTGGTCAAGTTCTCATGGCTCCTGTAATATAGAGGCATGCCAACCTATGAACCTTGCTGAGTGTCTCCCTCGCGCTGATCAGATTGGTTGTCTTGGTCCATGCTATTGCACCATAGGTTATTGTAGGTCGAACAATAGAGATGTACATCCATCTTAGAATACTTGGACTGCATCCCCAGGATTTGCCTGCCAAGCTTCGACAAATCATCAGAGCACGCATCGCTTTCCTGGTTACCTCTTCTGTATGTTTTTTCCAGATGAGCTTGCTGTCCAAGATTATTCCCAGATATTTAGCTTCTTTTACCGGAGTCAGTGTTGTACCCGACAGACTTATTGGTTTTAGTCGTTTCAGTTTTCGTTTTCTTGTGAAAGGTACTATGGTGGTTTTTGCCGGATTTAGGCTCAGCCCAGCCGACAGGCACTATTGCTTAGTTAAAGTTAGCCCCCTTTTGATAATATCGCATAGGGTCTCCTCCATTTTTCCTCTGGCTATGATTACTATGTCATCGGCATATGCCTAACATCTGATGCCATGGTTAGTTAGTATCTCTAGAAGCTCGTCTACAACTAGGCTCCACATGAGAGGAGATAGAACTCCTCCTTGTGGGCATCCTCTTGTTGTGTCGACTTTTATTATGCCTCCAGGTGTGTGAGTCTCCGCTGATCTTGTGCTCAGGAGTTCATACATTCATTTCAATACTGTGTGGTCTACTTCCTTGTTGTCCAGAGCCCGAACAATTGCATCATGGGATGTGTTTTCAAATGCTCCTTCAATATCCAAGAAAGCACATATAACTATTTCTTTCGCATCAAGGCCGCTTTCTATAGTTTCTGTCAGTTGATAGAGTACAGTCTCTGTGGATCTGCCTGCCCTGTAAGCATGCTGATAGTAATGAAGAGGGGATGTCTGTAGTACTTCCTCTCTTATGTAGTTATCCACAACCTTTTCCATTGTTTCGAGAAGAAACGATGTTAGGCTGATTGGTCTGTAGGACTTTGGTAGACTTGGGTCTTTTTTCCCCATTTTCGGAATGAACACTACCTTTGCCCGTCTCCACTGGTTTGGTATGTATCCCAGTGCTGGACTACTTCTTAATATCATTAATAGAAATGGTATTAGTTAGCCTTGCCCTTTTCTAAAGTTTTCTCTTTTTGAGCTTCTTATTTCTTTGTTGTAGGTGGTGAGCGCCTGTTTGTAGCTTTGCCAATCTCCTGTACACTTGGCTGCATTGTACAGCTTGCGTACTTTGGACCGGAACCTGGATAGCTTATTGCTCCACCATGGCACTCTCTTCCCCATGAAATCCCCGCTTATAGGGCAGCTTGCTTCGAATGCTGTTGTCATAGCTTTTGTTGTGCTCTCCACAACATGCTTTAGCTCTAGAAAGTGAGATGGAGCTCTTCTGATGTTAAGGTGCTCCAAATTACTTCCTAGCAGCGATTCAATGAGATCCCAGTCAGTTCTCCTCGGGTTTCTTACAGTCTTACCCGTATCGTCCAGATCGAACAGTATAATTCTGTGGTCCGACATAGATGGTTTACTGGACACTTTTCAGACCCTAACAAGTCCGCTAAGCCTATGACTACCTATGGTAATATCTAATACCTCCTGTCTGGCTCTCGTGACAAACGTGGGAACATTCCCAACATTAAAGATGGAGAGTGAAGAACTTAAGATAAATTGCAATAAGTGCTCACCTCTGTCATTTGTGTTGGTGCTCCTCCAGATGTGGTATTGTGGGCGTTGGCATCACATCCAATCAGGAGCGGCATTTGCTGCCTGTTGCAGTACTCGGCCAGTTTTTGTACTGCTGCTGGTACTGCCGGCCCATCCCCAGCACAGTACCCCGATGCCAGGACGACGGTTCGCTGACCACCTCCTGCCGTATTCTGCAAGAAGAACATAATTAATATTTTTATTAATAAGAATGCAAGTTCTTGGGTTGTGCACCCGAGTGTCCCAAATTACCTCTGCATTCCCGCATGTCAGTCCCTTGACTGTACCTTTCACGATGTAAGGCTCCTGGATAAGAACACAGCCCAGATCTTCCATTGTGAACATTCTTGCTATTACAGCAGATGCCGCTATAGTATGATGGATGTTCACCTGGGCTGCCTTAAGTTTGTAAGAGGGGTGCATCGAGCTCGTTGGGGGCTAATGCCCCGCTGTCCTCCTGGAGGAGTATACTCTCCTCTATCTCAACTACCGTCATTTCATGTTCCCCATCAGAGAACGAGTCTTCCGACAGGGACATGTATTCATCTCCTTCCACAGTTACTGGCTCAGCAGAAGGAGCGAATGTAACAACCTACTGAGGATCTGATTTCTCCTCTGCAGGTTCTGTCCTCTCCGAAGTTGGGTTTGAAGTGGTCAAGTGACTCATCTCCTCCTCTGACTTTTTGAGTCCAGACATTGCAACTCTGCCGAACCTGTAACACAGGGAATTGTTCTGACGTCTTATAACGTCAAAGGACTGTTCGTCTACTCCGAGGCCCAGTACCTGCCGGGTTCCCTCGTTTCGACCATACAGCACCTTCCACAGTTTTACATTTATTCCCTCGTTTTGCGCTTCGAGGAGAGCTAGTGTTGTTTTGTGCTCCTGTCCAGCGGTTTTGGGGAAATAAATGGTAATAGAATGGATACGTGGTATTTCCTTCCTACATTTTGTGGTCAGGCCCACTCCCTCCCAATTACCAATTTTGGATTCTACCAGTTTCAGCCATTCCGCTGTCTGCGGAGTTTCGCAGTCAACTACTGAAATGAATGCCCCGCAATATGAGCTTGTGCTCCCATCCCGGGGCCATTTCAGATACAATGGCATCTTTTAGGCCTTTCCGGTCTTCAGCACACAGAATCTCCCTTGGAAATTGTAAGGGAGAACTGCTACCCTCTCGGCTATTGCTGCTCCTGCGAGCTTTCTGCCAGCTCCCCCTGCTTTTGCAACAGTTACATAGC
The DNA here is from genome assembly GCA_930367185.1 of Myathropa florea. Classification (NCBI taxonomy): domain Eukaryota; kingdom Metazoa; phylum Arthropoda; class Insecta; order Diptera; family Syrphidae; genus Myathropa; species Myathropa florea. Next base: position 91,919,693 of record OV884002.1, on the reverse strand, counting down.
TTCTGCTCTTTGAAACAGCAACTTGCCTCGAGGATCCCGCCTCCGACCTGTCCAGCTTCGATGACACCCTTTGCCTTTTGTGTGCATTAGGCACAGGAGGTGAAATGGACCTACTGCTCCTTTTACCTGAGGTGGTAGGCTCCGAGCTTGGCTTAGCCCTGTGCTCTTCTGCCTTTTTCCTCGCTTCCTCAGGTGTGAAACCCTTTTCGAGGTAGCGAAGATACCACCTCCAGCAACACCTCCAGCACCACTGAGCCTCTTTCGGAATGGATCATACACTCCACCGGGTTGTCCCGGGAGGGGCATCTGTGGACACCTGCGCCTATTCCTCGTCGGATTGGTCGAAGAGGGTTGTGAGGTCACAGAGTCTTGAGCCTCCACCTCCCCTTTTCCCCCCACCACCTCAGTTGGTGGTCGGGAAGTTAGAGATTGGCTTCCGCTTGCCCTTTTGGCAGTCTTTGTGCTCACGCCTATCGGTTGCCTTGGGGTTTTCGCTTTCTGGCTAGTGCTGGGTTGCACCGGGTTGGTAATCTCACTATCGTGGCGAGTTAACTTTGACATCCAAGACAGCTAATTTGACAGCCGGTCTGTCAAAAATCTCAGATTTCGTTTGAACTGTCGAGCTTCTCACTTGCCCGTCTTTTGCCAACTTAACTTCCTAAACTCGTCCTTTTGGCCAGCAATTTCGGGGACTATCTGGATCTGCAATCAAGACGATGTCATCCTTTTTGACTGGTTCCACCGGTTGAAACCACTTGGTTCGCCGCGTGATAGTCGGAAGGTATTCGCTTACCCAGCGACGCCAGAAACGTTGTGAGAACATGTTTGTCTTCATCTAATCCACTCCAAGGCTTAGACCCATTCGAGGATCCCAAGAGGAAGTGATTCGGTGTTAATGCTTCCTCATTCTCCTGAGCGGTCGCGAGTTAATGATGTTCTCTATTTCAAGCAGCATACTTCTCAGCAACTCATCTGAAAGATGTCGATCTGGTGTTATTTGCCTCAGTACCGTTTTTTTTTTAATATCCAGCTAGCACCCATGTGAGGGGATCCCGGCGGAATGAATGTCCATTTGGTGTTAACGGTGGTGAATGCTCCCACGAGTTTGCAGGAATCTATATTCTTGTATGCTTCCCTTAGTTCCCGGTCGGCGCCTTTAAAATTCGTGCCGTTATCACTGAATATTTCAAGTGATCTTCCTCTACGTGCAATGAAATTTCAGAGTGCAATAATACACGAGTTCGTAGTTAATGAATGAGCGATCTCTGTACGAATCGCTCTTGTTGTGAGACATGTTATTATTGTATATATTATTATTGTATATATACATATTGTATATATTCTCTGTTCTTCTAGCATTCACTACAAGCATCAGCCCGAAATACTCTATGCCAACATGAGAAAACGGACGCATAAATGTCTTCATTCTTGCAGCTGGAAGTTGTGTCATCATTGGGGGGTGTGATTTTGCGACGGTGTTTTTGCATTTTTGGCATTTTTTGCGTACTTTTCGAAGAACAGCTCTCATTCGCGTTACATAACATTTCTGGCGCTGTTCATTTATTACTGTCTCATGGCTGCTGTGATGGTATATATTATGGTAGTGCCGTACTATAAGTGATGTTGTTGCATGTTCCTTCCGTAGAATGATAGGTCGTCGCAGTTCTCCAAATTTGTGGCGATACATCTCGATCCGGGTGGTCACGCGCATAACGCCATGCTGGTCAATATGTGGACATATTAGAAATGAGAGGAGGAAATTAAAGGTTTACAAGTCGATTCGAAGACAGATCGGCAATTTCCTCTGGAAAAGAGTCCCATTGTGTTTGTCTTAGAATACACAACTCAGCCTGCTGGAGTTCGGTCTGGTTCAGTGGACCGATGTTCCTTTGTTCCTTCTTCAGCGTTGATCGCAGATTGTTTATGTACCGCAGGATTAATGCGGCACAGCACAGCAGACGCGATCAGTCGGAAAACCGCTTCGGTTGAAACGCTTCTGTTTTATGTAATTGATGAACTCCAACATACTGAGTTTTCAATTCCTCGGTCGTTGTTCTTTTGGTATTTTTTCTTGTAGCCAGGTATCCTGATGAGATTTAAAAAATGCCGGTCCACTAAACCATGCATTCGACGCATTGAAATTGAGTATTTTTTGCCATTTTGTTCCTTCGTCAGCTATGTTGATTTTAGTGGAAATCCAGTTCCATTGATAAATTTTGGTGATGTCAAGAATTTCACTGACACGAACAGCAACGAATTGTCGATATCAACGGTGATCGGACCGCAGCCAGCTGAGTACAGTATTTGAATCCGATAAGAAAAGTCGTCTTTTCAAAGTGTTACAATCTTGGTTGGCTGGGCCACGGTGACGGTGAGTAGGACGGAGGCACGCTTGCGGTTGCACGGGTTAGCTCGTCTGAAGGGGCGGTTCTTGTCCTACCACTCGTACACCACCAGTTGCAAACAAAAAAATATCGTGCCTAAAGCTAGCTAAGAGAAGATAGAGAGATGTGAAAAGACAGAAAGAGATGAAAGCCTAATACCCTAACAGACCACGGACGGACAACTAAAAGATAGGAAAGAGAAAAGAAAGAAGAGACAGGAAAGGGGAAAAGAAAGGTGTTCAAGGTCTACGCCCTTACCACCAAAAGAGACCGGAAGGGCGCTCGCGGAGCTAAGATAACTAACCTAACCTAATCCTAAACTAACCTACCTAACTTAAAACTATACCTATACTAAACCTAATCTACCTTAAAACTACCTAGCTTAGCCCTAGCACGAAACAACACACTTCCAGTGTCGGTTGGCGATGTAGGTTCGTCAAGAACCCGAGGGTGCCTGTTGGTATTAGCACAAGTCCGCCTGCCCACCCCATCATGTCAATGGACATGACTTTCGCTATCTCCCTAGGTGAAATTTTGTGAGAGATAGCCCCTTAGCGGAGACGTTAGCCTCGTCACTACTACACTACGTTAGCCCTGTCACTACCCCGAAGAAGGACGGCCTTCCCTCACCCTACACACTTACTTACTTAAGGTGGCGCTACAGTCCGGGGTGGACCTGGGCCTCAACCAACAAGCGTCTCCAGCCAGCTCGATCTTTAGCTAGCTGCCTCCAGTTTCGCACGCACAGTTGGTTGAGGTCCCTTTCCACTTGCGTGCGCCACCTGAGTCGCGGTCTTCCTCTACTGCGCCGTCCCTCGGGGGTGGATTCGAAGACTTTCCGGGCCGGAGCATTGGTATCCATTCGCTCTATATGACCTAGCCATCTCAATCGTTGTATCTTCATCCTTCTGGCTAAGTCAATGTCGCTGAACAGCTCGTACAGTTCGTTGTTGTATCTTCTCCTCCACTCACCCTCTATGCAGACGGGACCGAAAATCACCCGAAGAATTTTCCTCTCGAAGCAACCAAGAGCAACCTCATCCGCTTTTGACAAAGTCCATGCTTCTGCGCCATATAGCAGGACTAGGACGATTAGGGTCTTGTACAGGGTTACTTTGGTTGTTCGAGAGAGGGCTTTGTTTATCAATTGCTTTCTTAGCACAAAGAAGCAGCGATTAGCAAGAGTTATTCTTCGTTTGATTTCAGCGCTGGTGTCGTTGTCTGAGTTAATAGCGGTGCCTAGGTAGACAAAGTCCTTGACTACCTCAAAGTTATAACTGTCAGCTGTGACGTTCTGTCCGAGACGTCGGTGTTGGGTGTCCTTTCTGGTTGACAGCATATACTTGGTCTTGCCCTCATTTACCGCTAAACCCATCTTCGCGGCCTCCGTCGCAATACTCACAAAAGTGCCATTGACATCACGCTGTGTTCTTCCGATTATGTCAATATCGTCGGCATATGCGAGTAATTGGACGGACTTCTGAAAGATTGTGCCTCTGGTGTTGGCGTGCGAGTTTTGCACAATTCTTTCAAATATGATGTTGAAGAAGTCGCATGACAGCGCGTCGCCTTGTCTGAATCCTTTTTTGACATCAAAGGTCTCGGTTAGGTCTTTACCGACCTTGATGGAGCAGCGTGCATTCTCCATCGTCATCCTACACAAACGGACGAGTTTGGTAGGGATGCCAAAACTAGACATTGCTCTGTATAGCTCGTCTCTATAGATGCTGTCATACGCGGCCTTAAAATCAATGAAAAGGTGGTGGGTATCGATTTGTTGTTCCTGGGTTTTTTCCAAGATCTGCCGCAGCGTGAATATTTGGTCGATGGTGGATTTTCCAGGCCTAAAGCCACACTGGTATGGACCGACCAGGTTGTTGACGAATGGCTTTAGGCGTTCACACAACACGGCAGATAGGATCTTATAAGCGATATTTAGAAGACTGATGCCTCTATAGTTGGCGCAGTTTAGAGGGTCTCCTTTTTTGTGGATCGGGCAAACAATGCTGAGGTTCCATTCATCGGGCATGCTTTCTTCCGACCATATTTTACAGATGAGTTGGTGCATGCTCCTTACCAAGTCATCGCCTGCTGCTTTGAAGAGCTCAGCCGCTAGGCCGTCAGCTCCAGCAGCTTTGTTGGACTTTAGTTTAGATATGGCTATCTTCACTTCGTCCAGATCGGGAGACGGAATTGTTGATCTACGTCGTCCCTTTCATTCGGGTTGAATGGTTCAATCTGCCTGACAGCGGAATTCGGTTCTTCATCGCCGTTATACAGTCTGCATAAGTGGTTCTTCCATATCCTCAGCATCGACTGTGGTTCTACTACGATGTTCCCTTGATCGTCCTTGCAGGCTTCGGTTCGGGCTTTATAACCCTGACAGGTTGACTTTACCCTTTGGTAAAACTTCCTTACCTCATTCCTGCAGTAGTAACTCTCTATTCCACCGATCGCGCGCTTCTCATGCTCCTTCTTTTTCCTCCTGAGAAGCCGGTGTTCGTCTCTCCTTTTCTGCTCGTAGAGCTCGCGAGCAGCTCTTGTCCTTCTTTGCAGTGCCGCTTTGTAGGCCTCTTGCTTAGCTGCATTCGCCTGCCGACACTCGTCGTCAAACCAGGGGTTTCGTTGTGGTGGCCGAGTGAAACCCAGCACATCAAAGGCGGCATCTCTGATAGCTTTTTGGCAATGTTGCCACTGGTCTTCAATACTTGGTGTCGGCGGCAAAGAACTTCTTCTGAGATAAAGGGAGACTCGATCGGAAAAGGATTTGGCGATCTCTTGCGATTGTAGCCTTCCGACGTCGAACTTCCTCACAGTATTTTCTTGTCTTGGCGGTGTTCGGGATATCCGCAGCCTTACCTTGGCTACAACAAGGTAGTGGTCCGAGTCGATGTTGGCTTCTCGAAACGTTCGGACATCCATAATATATCCATTATAATATCCATAATGGAGGAGTGCCTTGCGTCGATCGCAATGTGATCAATCTGGTTGACGGTTGATTGATCAGGAGATCTCCATGTTCCTTTGTGAATATTGAGGTGTGGGAACCGTGTACTGGCTACTACAACATTTCGCCCCGCAGCAAATTCGATCAGCCTAAATCCGTTATCAGAGGTGGTGTCGTGTAGGCTGTGCTTCCCGACCGTACTACCAAAGACACTCTCTCTTCCCAGCTTTGCATTAAAATCGCCTATGACAATTTTAATGTCATAGCTAGGGCACTGCTCGTATGTCTTGTCCAAGATCTCATAGAAACTGTCTTTGGTGTCGTCGTCTTTCTCCTCTGTGGGGGCATGTGCGCATATTAGGCTTATATTGGCGAATTTAGCCTTGATGCGAATTGTCGTAAGGCGTTCGTTCACACATCTGAACGATAAGACTTCTTGCCTAAGTCTACCCCTAACGACGAATCCACATCCAAACAAGCGCTGCTTTTGCTGCCTGTAGCAGTCACCGCAGTAAATGTCACAGTTTGTCATCCTCTTTTTGCCCGGCCCATCCCATCGCACTTCTTGGATGGCGGTGATGTCTGCTTTATAGCAGTCCAGGGCTTCCGCTAATTGTTCGGCTGCACGTGGCCCTTACATTCCACGTGCAGATCCGAAGATCGTTGTCCTTAATTCGTTTGCGGGGTTCGTCATCAGTAATTCCGTCCGTTTCCGAGGCTTGTTGCTGCTTCGTAACTTGATTTTTTTTTGGTGTGGCCGGGCAGTTACCCCGACGGCACAACCCCCAACCTGGAGGACCAGTTCCTTTTTTTTTTACCCCTAGGACAAGAGGTCGCACTTATAAGTTTAGCAGGTTGAGTTCGGGTGAACTACAACCAGTACCCGATGGCTACCACTTGGAGGTAAAATAAGCACAATTGATGTATAGGAAAAGTTACAACACTGGGCATCGCCAGCTTGACGCCAATCAGTGCCTACCCGATTCCTATAACATCCAGCCATCAGCCTACACACACATTTGGCAAAAAGAACGAGCTTACTCCATTAAATAAAACATGATGCCTCTCAATCTACCAACAAGTAATTCATTTTATTGATTAATATATAAAGTCCACAAATACCAAAATTATCGTAAAAATGTAAAAAATATAACCTAAATTAAACAATATTAAAATTAAAAATCAAGAACATTAAGGATAAAAGAAAATAGAAATTATCAAAAGGGTTCGAACCCTGGCTAAAGGCTACTGGACGAATCACCATATTAAAAGGTTTGCAATAGGTGAAACCTGTAATTCACAGTTCTACTGGTCTCCCGACGTCCTGCGCGCAGCACGATGAATGACGATACCTGTGGAAGGAAAATGGGAAAATTTTGAGACAAAATCCCTCTTTTCGCACACACTCACAAACACGCACGTGTACACTTCTCTATTTATATATATAATTCAAAATAAATATTAAAACAATAAAAAATTTACAATTTAACAACTTAATATAAAAAAAAACAAAAGGCAAATTCAAATAAAAATACAAAAAAATTAACTGCAGCACTGCTTCGAAATTCTGGCTCTCTCCTGGCACACTGCAAACTCTGGTACACTGGAACTTTGAATTCGTTTGTTGTGGTTATTCACGTCTTTTATAAATATAAACAAATATATGTTTTAGCGTATTTTAAGGAATAAATTGGTCTATATATATATGTATATATGCACGTGTGGTTTGTAACTTCTTCGATATATATTAGCCTGATTTGGCTAAAATTTTTAATTTCTTTTTTTGTTTTGTATAAAAATTTCGTACACGCAGTTATTACACAAAATCAGTTTCTTGAACTCTTTGGATTAACTCCCCCAAAATTATTTAAAAATCTCCACGTTTTAAAACACTCCGATCGATCTCACTTTCTTACCAAGAATCTCTTTGTTTTTTCATTTTCTTCTCTAAAATTTTCCAAATTGGAAAAGTGCCAAATTCGCATTTGTTCCAATGCACCCTTTTTGCTTTTCCATGTTCACATCGCAAAATGCATCGTGTGAACACCGCCTTGCACTTCCATTCTGTGCTATACAAAGTGCTGAATTCACCAACATATGTCTGTCCTTGTCATCAAGATAGTTCTAATATGTCCGTCCTTGTTAGCATTGACAGATCAAATGCAGATGCAGATCTGTATTAAATTTATTATATTAATTAAACTTAACACGAGGCAAGTATACATTAAATAAATCATATTATATATAAAAAAAACTACACAAATTGAATTTTATAGGACAATGAAGGACTGGACGGAAGAGTCGCGGTGACAGGATTTGTTTGGTAAGTTTAAAACATACATAAGGACATAAGGTGGTACGTAAAAATTGTTCATTGCACTTTTCATACCTATCGATTTGATGCTTACAAAACTCTGTCCTTTTATCTTCTCGTCTCTGACAAATTAATAAAGTACGAAAAGGAAAATATTAAGGGTCAATTAAAAATCCAATTCGACTTATTTGTTATAAATTAGATTTATTTCCACATTTATTACAATATAAGTGATATAAGCAAAATTATACTATCTTTCCATTGCATAGTCTAAATAATCAACGCTATCTTTAATTGCATCGTATTGATAGCCAATATGTTCTCGTATCAAGTTTATTTTATGCAAATTATTTGCACTTGTTTCCATTATTCCTTCCGTTTGAGCTAAATTCTTTGCACTTTGGGTTAAAACCTGTAATATTTAAGAAATAGCAACTCATATGTTAATAAGCTTGTATTAACCTCATTTGTCCTGGATCCCCTAACCACTTGGCGCACCACAGAGCCAATGTTGTTGAGATTTACACTCACGCGTTCACACAACCTTTTCTTGCTGTCACTAAAGAGGTGTCGAGCACTGCTACTTGATGCAGATGCCATTACGAAACACTAGCAACCAAATACTGTTGTTCAAATGAAGAAGAAACATCAAATGCAAAAATTGTGTATTTTACAGTTATTGACAGATTTATTAATATTACTTTTTTTTAATATAAATTCATTTGTTACATACATCTTAAAGCAATCTTAAAGCTTTTCCGTCTCCCTGATTGACTGAAATAGATTGTATTGGAGAAGGTAACGTCATCCTAACATGTTGAACATTGAGAGTTGATCTCTGTTAATGCATAGTTAAATTTTGCAATTTGTTTACATTTAAACCATTCAAATCAAATCATTTGTAAACTTAGTTCGCCGGATTTCTACAATTAAAACTGCAATCTGTAGACAACTCATTTTTAAGGTTGGTGGGATTGTTGCCGCATAGGTCTTTTGTCTTGGATTTTGAAACATTTACACACCTCATCAAGTGATATATTAATCAACAGATCTTTTGAAATGAAACACTTTTCGATCGAGTGTACCGTTTTAAAAAGTATGGACGTCCAAAGTTTTCTTTTGGTGTCGCCATCCCATTTCTAAATCTGTGTTTAAAAATCTGAACAAATCACAGAAACTCTGTTTCATTGAGTATTTTCGCTTAAAAATGGTCAATCATCGACATGCAAATTTTGGAGATCTGAAACCTCAGCGTAAGCATTAAGAAATGATAAATATCAAAATATCGATTTTTGTGCAAATTTCGAGATATCAGAAATATCATAGATTTAAAATTTTGAATTTTGCATTTTCACACATTTCATTTCGTTATCCCTCCGACTCAATTCAACCCCTAAATGGCCAAACGGCAATGTACGTACACCAGCAGGCATAAGCATTGATTGGGTATGATGGAAGGGGTTTTACGAGTATGTGTTAGATAAATTTGGATATAAGTATAAGTAAAGCATTTGTGAATGGATCTTTGCTTGTTTGAATGTGTTGCGACAATTACGCAAACCACTCCTCTAGCGGATAAAAACTGGCACTTTGTTGGCAATTACGCAAATGACTTCCTTCAAAGAAGCAGATAAATTCTCTTTAATTTTCAAAAACAATTTACTAAAAACAGGCAAAACACAAAATGTTACCTAAAGAAAAATTAAAAATTTCTTAAGTTTTTTCTCTCGTTCTCCTTTCAAAAGTATTTTAAAGATACTAAGATACCGCCCTTTTTAATTTCCCTCTCAAAACTCCCCAGCTTCTCGAACATATTTGGTATTGTACATTGTTACACGTTCGGGGTTCTTGCGAGGCTGGGAGATTTGATGTATATTGGCAGCATTGCCAACACTCCCCTTGGTAATCTCACTGTCGTGGTGAGTTTACTTTGACATCCAAGACAGCTAATTTGACAGCCGGTCTGTCAAAAATCTCAGATTTCATTTGAACTGTCGCGCTTCTCACTTGCCCGTCTTTTGCCAACTTAACTTCCAAAACTCGTCCTTTTGGCCAGCAATTTCGGGGACTATCTGGATCTGCAATCAAGACGATGTCATCCTTTTTTACTGGTTCCACCGCTTGAAACCACTTGGTTCGCCGCGTGATAGTCGGAAGGAATTCGCTTACCCAGCGACGCCAGAAACGTTATGCATATCTTTGTGACAACAGCCAACTTCTTCTGAGAACATATTTTTGTTCATCTAATGCACTTCAAGGCTTAGACCCATTCGAGGATCCCAAGAGGAAGTGATTCGGTGTTAATGCTTCCTCATTCTCCTGAGCGGTCGCGAGTTAATGATGTTCTCTATTTCAAGCAGCATACTTCTCAGCAACTCATCTGAAAGATGTCGATCTGGTGTTATTTGCCTCAGTACCGTTTTAATTGAACGCATACAGCTACCACCCATGTGAGGAGATCCCGGCGAAATGAATGTCCATTTGGTGTTAACGGTGGTGAATGCTCCCACGAGTTTGCAGGAATCTATATTCTTGTATGCTTCCCTTAGTTCCCAATCGGCGCCTTTAAAATTCGTGCCGTTATCACTGAACATTTCAAGTGGTGTTCCTCTACGTACAATAAAATTTCAGAGTGCAATAACACACGAGTCAGTAGTTAATGAATGAGCGATCTCTATATGAATCGCTCTTGTTGTAAGACATGTTATTAAAACTCCATATCGTTTCTCTGTTCTTCAAGCATTCACTACAAGCATCAGCCCGAAATAGTCTATGCCGACATAGGAAAACGGACGCATAAATGTCTTCATTCTTGCAGGCGGAAGTTGTGTCATCATTGGGGGGTGTGGTTTTGTGACAGCGTTTTTGCATTTTTGGCATTCGCGTTACATAATATTTCTGGCGCAGTTCACTCATGGTTGCTCTGATGGTATATATTATGGTAGTGCCGTACTTTAAGTGATGTTGTTGCATGTTCCTTCGGTAGAATGACAGGTTGTCGCATTTCTCCAAATTTGTGGCGATACATCTCGATCCGGGTGGTCACGCACATAACGTCATGCTGGTCAATATGTGGACATATTAGAAATGAGAGGAGGAAATTAAGGGTTTACAAGTCGATTCGAAGACAGATCGGCAATCTCGTCTGGAAAAGAGTCCCATTGTGTTTGTCTTAGAATACACAATTCAGCCTGCCGGAGTTCGGTCTGGTTCAGTGGACCGATGTTTCTTTGTTCCTTCTTCAGCGTTGATCGCAGATTGTTTATGTACTAATGCAGGACTAATGCGGCACAGCTCAGCAGACGCGATCAGTCGGAAAACCGCTTCGGTTGAAGCACTTCTGTTTTATGTAATTGATGAACTCCAACATACTGAATTTTTAATTCCTCGGTCGTTGTTTCTTTTGGTGTTTTTTCTTGTAGACAGGTATCCTGATGAGATTTAAAAAATGCCGGTCCACTAAACCATGCATTCGACGCATTGAAATTGAGTATTTTTTGCCATTTTGTTCCTTCGTCAGCTATGTTGTTTTTAGTGGGAATCCAGTTCCATTGATACATTTTTGTGATGTCAAGAATTTCGCTGACACGAACAGCAACGAATTGTCGATATCGACGGTGATCGGACCGCAGCCAGCTGAGTACTGTCTTTGAATCCGACCAGATAAATCGTCTTTTCAAAGTGTTACAATCTTGGTTGGCTGAGCCACGGTGACGGTGAGTAGGACGGCGGCACGCTTGCGGTTGCATGGCTTAGGTCGTCGGACGGGGCGATTCTTGTCCTCCCACTCGTACAACACCAGTTGCAAACAAAAAAGAAGATAGAGAGAGGTGAAAAGATAGAAAGAAATGAAAGCCCAATACCCTAACAGACCACGGACGGACAAGTAAAAGATAGGAAAGAGAAAAGAAAGAAGAGACAGGAAAGAGGAAAAGAAAGGTGTTCAAGGTCTACGCCCTTACCACCAAAAGAGAGCGGAAGGGCGCTAACTAACCTAACCTAGTCCTAAACTAACCTACCTAACTGAAAACTATACCTATACTAAACCTAATCTACCTTAAAACTACCTAGCTTAGCCCTAGCACGAAACAACACACTTCCAGTGTCAGTTGGCGATGCAGGTTCGTCAAGAACCCGAGGGTGCCTGTTGGTATTAGCACAAGTCCGCCTGCCCACCGCATCACGTCAATGGACATGACCTTCGCTATCTCCCTAGGTGAAATTTTGTGAGAGATAGCCCCTTAGCGGAGACGTTAGCCACAGCCAAACGTTCCACTCTGTCACTACCCCGAAGAAGGACGGCCTTCCCTCACCCTACACACACATTTGACAAAAGGAACGAGCTTACTCCATTAAATAAAACATGATGCCTCTCAATCTACCAACAAGTAATTCATTTTATTGATTAATATATAAAGTCCACAAATACCAAAATTATCGTAAAAAGGTAAAAACTATAACCTAAATTAAACAATATTAAAATTAAAAATCAAGAAAATTAAGGATAAAAGAAAATAGAAATTATCAAAAGGGTTCGAACCCTGGCTAAAGGCTACTGGACGAATCACCATATTAAAAGGTTTGCAATAGGTGAAACCTGTAACTCACAGTTCTACTGGTCTCCCGACGTCCTGCGCGCAGCACGATGAAGGACGATACCTGTGGAAGGAAAATGGGAACATTTTGGGACGAAATCCCTCTTTTCGCACACACTCACAAACACGCACTGAAGCCAGCACTATGTACACTTCTCTATTTATATATATAATTCAAAATAAATATTAAAACAATAAAAAATTTACAATTTAACAACTTAATATAAAAAAAACAAAAGGCAAATTCAAATAAAAATACAAAAAAATTAACTGCAGCACTGCTTCGAAATTCTGGCTCTCTCCTGGCACACTGCAAACTCTGGTACACTGGAACTTTGAATTCGTTTGTTGTGGTTATTCACGTCTTTTATAAATATAAACAAATATATGTTTTAGCGTATTTTAAGGAATAAATTGGTCTATATATATATGTATATATGCACGTGTGGTTTGTAACTTCTTCGATATATATTAGCCTGATTTGGCTAAAATTTTTAATTTCTTTTTTTGTTTTGTATAAAAATATCGTACACGCAGTTATTACACAAAATCAGTTTCTTGAACTCTTTGGATTAACTCCCCCAAAATTATTTAAAAATCTCCACGTTTTAAAACACTCCGAACGATCTCACTTTCTTACCAAGAATCTCTTTGTTTTTTCATTTTCTTCTCTAAAATTTTCCAAATTGGAAAAGTGCACCCTTTTTGCTTTTCCATGTTCACACCGCAAAATGCATCGTGTGAACACCGCCTTGCACTTCCATTATGTGCTATACAAAGTGCTGAATTCACCAACATATGTCTGTCTTTGTCATCAAGAAAGTTCTAATATGTCCGTCCTTGTCAGCATTGACAGATCAAATGCAGATGCAGATCTGTATTAAATTTATTATATTAATTAAACTTAACACGAGGCAAGTATACATTAAATAAATCATATTATATATAAAAAGAACTACACAAAATTAATTTTATAGGACAATGAAGGACTGGACGGAAGAGTCGCGGTGACAGGATTTGTTTGGTAAGTTTAAAACATACATAAGGACTATTACTTCAAGTAATTTCTTTACAGATAAACTGCTGCGTATGCAGGCTCCAGCAACAAAAGCAATAGTGTGGAATTCTACGATGACTTTAGCTAGACGAGATCCTAGGGGAGCAGTCTGCAATTCTAAGCGTGGAATTGAATGATGTTTGAGCGGAGCGACCTTGGTTTTAGCGGCGATGAATTAACAGTTAATACTCTAGTTCCATTTTCACCTGATGTATGCTACGGCTGCGAATTTATCCTAGTATCCACAAAGACATGTATCTGTAATAGTACGAGCCTTGCTGTGAAAAAGTAAAATCGAAATTTTAAAACGAAAGTTTTAGCACAAACTTTTTTGAATCTATTACATTTTCCAAGTGTCAAAATTAAGAATACATGTGGGTTTGGCGAACACATCTTCGATTGAAACTTTTCGCCTTATTCTTAAGTGCTTCATAAGGGTTCTGGTGATACGGAATACTAAAAATTGTTCATTGCACTTTTCATACCTATCGATTTGATGCTTACAAAACTCTGTCCTTTTATCTTCTCGTCTTTGACAAATTAATAAAGTACGAAAAGGAAAATATTAAGGGTCAATTAAAAATCCAATTCGACTTATTTGTTATAAATTAGATTTATTTTCACATTTATTACAATATAAGTGATATAAGCAAAATTATATTATCTTTCCATTGCACTATCGTAAATAGTCTAAATAATCAACTCTATCTTTAATTGCATCGTATTGATAGCCAATATGTTCTCGTATCAAGTTTATTTTATGCAAATTATTTGCACTTGTTTCCATTATTCCTTCCGTTTGAGCTAAATTCTCTGCACTTTGGGTTAAAACCTGTAATATTTAAGAAATAGCAACTCATATGTTAATAAGCTTGTATTAACCTCATTTGTCCTGGATCCCCTAACCACTTGGCGCACCACAGAGCCAATGTTGTTGAGATTTACACTCACGCGTTCACACAACCTTTTCTTGCTGTCACTAAAGAGGTGTCGAGCACTGCTACTTGATGCAGATGCCATTACGAAATACTGGCAACCGAATACTGTTGTTCAACTGAAAAAGAAACATCAAATGCAAAAATTGTGTATTTTACAGTTATTGACAGATTTTGAAACATTTACACACCTCATCAAGTGATATATTAATCAACAGATCTTTTGAAATGAGTTTGAGTTTTGCTTAAACACTTTTCGATCCAGTGTACCGTTTTAAAAAGTATGGACGTCCAAAGCTTTCTTTTAGTGTCTCCATCCCATTTTTAAATCTGTGTTTAAAAATCTGAACAAGTCACAGAAACTCTGCTTCATTGAGTATTTTCTCTTAAAAATGGTCAATCATCGACAGGCAAATTTTGGAGATCTGAAACTAAGCATTAAGAAATGATAAATATCAAAATATCGATTTTTGTGCAAATTTCGAGATATCAGAAATATCATAGGTTTAAAATGTTGAATTTTGCATTTTCACACATTTCATTTCGTTATCCCTCCGACTCAATTCAACCCCTAAATGGCCAGCAGCAATGTACGTACATAAGCCGGCATAAGCATTGATTGGGTATGATGGAAGGGGTTTTACGAGTATGTGTTAGATAAATTTGGATATAAGTATAAGTAAAGCATTTATGAATGGATCTTTGTTTGTTTGCATGTGTTGCGACAATTACGCAAACCACTCCTCTAGCGGATAAAAACAGGCACTTTGTTGCGGCAATTACGCAAATGACTTCCTTCAAAGAAGCAGATAAATTCTCTTTAATTTTCAAAAACAATTTACTAAAAACAGGCAAAACACAAAATGTTACTTAAAGAAAAATTAAAAATTTCTTAAGTTTTTTCTCTCGTTCTCCTTTCAAAAGTATTTTAAAGATACTAAGATACCGCCCTTTTTAATTTCCCTCTCAAAACTCCCCAGCTTCTCGAACATATTTGGTATTGTACATTGGGACACGTTCGGGGTTCTTGCGAGGCTGGGAGATTTGTAGTATATTGGCAGCATTGCCAACACTCCCCTTGGTAATCTCACTGTCGTGGTGAGTTTACTTTGACATCCAAGACAGCTAATTTGACAGCCGGTCTGTCAAAAATCTCAGATTTCGTTTGAACTGTCGCGCTTCTCACTTGCCCGTCTTTTGCCAACTTAACTTCCAAAACTCGTCCTTTTGGCCAGCATTTTCGGGAACTATCTGGATCTGCAATCAAGAAGATGTCATCCTTTTTTATTGGTTCCACCAGTTGAAACCACTTGCAAGGCTGGAAGATTTGATGTATATTGGCAGCATTGCCAACACTCCCCTTGGTAATCTCACTGTCGTGGTGAGTTTACTTTGACATCCAAGACAGCTAATTTGACAGCCGGTCTGTCAAAAATCTCAGATTTCGTTTGAACTGTCGCGCTTCTTCCAAAACTCGTCCTTTTGGCCAGCATTTTCGGGAACTACCTGGATCTGCAATCAAGAAGATGTCATCCTTTTTTATTGGTTCCACCTGTTGAAACCACTTGGTTCGCCGCGTGATAGTCGGAAGGAATTCGCTTACCCAGCGACGCCAGAAACGTTATGCGTATCTTTGTGACAACAGCCAATTTCTTCTGAGAACATATTTTTGTTCATCTAATGCACTTCAAGGCTTAGACCCATTCGAGGATCCCAAGAGGAAGTGATTCGGTGTTAATGCTTCCTCATTCTCCTGAGCGGTCGCGAGTTAATGATGTTCTCTATTTCAAGCAGCATACTTCTCAGCAACTCATCTGAAAGATGTCGATCTGGTGTTATTTGCCTCAGTACCGTTTTAATTGAACGCATACAGCTACCACCCATGTGAGGGGATCCCGGCGGAATGAATGTCCATTTGGTGTTAACGGTGGTGAATGCTCCCACGAGTTTGCAGGAATCTATATTCTTGTATGCTTCCATTAGTTCCAGATTTGCGCCTTTAAAATTCGTGCCGTTATCACTGAACATTTCAAGTGGTGTTCCTCTACGTACAATAAAATTTCAGAGTGCAATAACACACGAGTCAGTAGTTAATGAATGAGCGATCTCTATATGAATCGCTCTTGTTGTAAGACATGTTATTAAAACTCCATATCGTTTCTCTGTTCTTCTAGCATTCACTACAAGCATCAGCCCGAAATAGTCTATGCCGACATAGGAAAACGGACGCATAAATGTCTTCATTCTTTCAGGCGGAAGTTGTGTCATCATTGGGGGGTGTGGTTTTGTGACAGCGTTTTTGCATTTTTGGCATTCTTTGCGTACTTTTCGAAGAACATTCGCGTTACATAATATTTCTGGCGCAGTTCACTCATGGTTGCTCTGATGGTATATATTATGGTAATGCCGTACTATAAGTGATGTTGTTGCATGTTCCTTCGGTAGAATGACAGGTTGTCGCAGTTCTCCAAATTTGTGGCGATCCGGATGGTCACGCACATAACGCCATGCTGGTCAATATGTGGACATATTAGAAATGAGAGGAGGAAATTAAAGGTTTACAAGTCGATTCGAAGACAGATCGGCAATCTCGTCTGGAAAAGAGTCCCATTGTGTTTGTCTTAGAATACACAATTCAGCCTGCCGGAGTTCGGTCTGGTTCAGTGGACCGATGTTCCTTTGTTCCTTCTTCAGCGTTGATCGCAGATTGTTTATGTACTAATGCAGGACTAATGCGGCACAGCTCAGCAGACGCGATCAATCGGAAAACCGCTTCCGTTGAAGCACTTCTGTTTTATGTAATTGATGAACTCCAACATACTGAGTTTTTAATTCCTCGGTCGTTGTTTCTTCTGGTGTTTTTTCTTGTAGACAGGTATCCTGATGAGATTTAAAAAATGCCGGTCCACTAAACCATGCATTCGACGCATTGAAATTGAGTATTTTTTGCCATTTTGTTCCTTCGTCAGCTATGTTGTTTTTAGTGGGAATCCAGTTCCATTGATACATTTTTGTGATGTCAAGAATTTCGCTGACACGAACAGCAACGAATTGTCGATATCGACGGTGATCGGACCGCAGCCAGCTGAGTACTGTCTTTGAATCCGACCAGAAAAATCGTCTTTTCAAAGTGTTACAATCTTGGTTGGCTGGGCCACGGTGTCGTCGGTCGTCGGACGGGGCGATTCTTGTCCTCCCACTCGTACAACACCAGTTGCAAACAAAAAAGAAGATAGAGAGAGATGAAAAGATAGAAAGAAATGAAAGCCTAATACCCTAACAGACCACGGACGGACAACTAAAAGATAGGACAGAGAAAAGACAGAAGAGACAGGAAAGAGGAAAAGAAAGGTGTTCAAGGTCTACGCCCTTACCACCAAAAGAGAGCGGAAGGGCGCTAACTAACCTAACCTAGTCCTAAACTAACCTACCTAACTGAAAACTATACCTATACTAAACCTAATCTACCTTAAAACTACCTAGCTTAGCCCTACCACGAAACAACACACTTCCAGTGTCGGTTGGCGATGCAGGTTCGTCAAGAACCCGAGGGTGCCTTTTGGTATTAGCACAAGTCCGCCTGCCCACCGCATCACGTCAATGGACATGACCTTCGCTATCTCCCTAGGTGAAATTTTGTGAGAGATAGCCCCTTAGCGGAGACGTTAGCCACAGCCAAACGTTCCACTCTGTCACTACCCCGAAGAAGGACGGCCTTCCCTCACCCTACACACACATTTGACAAAAGGAACGAGCTTACTCCATTAAATAAAGCATGATGCCTCTCAATCTACCAACAAGTAATTCATTTTATTGATTAATATATAAAGTCCACAAATACCAAAATTATCGTAAAAATGTAAAAACTATAACTTAAATTAAACAATATTAAAATTAAAAATCAAGAAAATTAAGGATAAAAGAAAATAGAAATTATCAAAAGGGTTCGAACCCTGGCTAAAGGCTACTGGACGAATCACCATATTAAAAGGTTTGCAATAGGTGAAACCTGTAATTCACAGTTCTACTGGTCTCCCGACGTCCTGCGCGCAGCACGATGAAGGACGATACCTGTGGAAGGAAAATGGGAAAATTTTGAGACAAAATCCCTCTTTTCGCACACACTCACAAACACGCACTGAAGCCAGAACTATGTACACTTCTCTATTTATATATATAATTCAAAATAAATATTAAAACAATAAAAAATTTACAATTTAACAACTTAATATAAAAAAAAAACAAAAGGCAAATTCAAATAAAAATACAAAAAAATTAACTGCAGCACTGCTTCGAAATTCTGGCTCTCTCCTGGCACACTGCAAACTCTGGTACACTGGAACTTTGAATTCGTTTGTTGTGGTTATTCACGTCTTTTATAAATATAAACAAATATATGTTTTAGCGTATTTTAAGGAATAAATTGGTCTATATATATATGTATATATGCACGTGTGGTTTGTAACTTCTTCGATATATATTAGCCTGATTTGGCTAAAATTATTAATTTCTTTTTTTGTTTTGTATAAAAATATCGTACACGCAGTCATTACACAAAATCAGTTTCTTGAACTCTTTGGATTAACTCCCCCAAAATTATTTAAAAATCTCCACGTTTTAAAACACTCCGATCGATCTCACTTTCTTACCAAGAATCTTTTTGTTTTTTCATTTTCTTCTCTAAAATTTTCCAAATTGGAAAAGTGCCAAATTCGCATTTGTTCCAATGCACCCTTTTTGCTTTTCCATGTTCACACCGCAAAATGCATCGTCTTGCACTTCCATTATGTGCTATACAAAGTGCTGAATTCACCAACATATGTCTGTCTTTGTCATCAAGAAAGTTCTAATATGTCCGTCCTTGTCAGCATTGACAGATCAAATGCAGATGCAGATCTGTATTAAATTTATTATATTAATTAAACTTAACACGAGGCAAGTATACATTAAATAAATCATATTATATATAAAAAGAACTACACAAATTGAATTTTATAGGACAATGAAGGACTGGACGGAAGAGTCGCGGTGACAGGATTTGTTTGGTAAGTTTAAAACATACATAAGGACTATTACTTCAAGTATTTTTCTTTACAGATAAACTGCTGCCTATGCAGGCTCCCGCAACAAAAGCAATAGTGTGGAATTCTGCGATGACTTTAGCTAGACGAGATCCTAGGGGAGCAGTCTGCAATTCTAAGCGTGGAATTGAATGATGTTTGAGCGGAGCGACCTTGGTTTTAGCGGCGATGTATTAACAGTTAATACTCTAGTTCCAGCTTCACCTGATGTATGCTACGGCTGCGAATTTATTCTGGTATCCACAAAGACATGTATCTGTAATAGTACGAGACTTGCTGTGAAAAAGTTAAATCTAAATTTTAAAACGAAAGTTTTAGCACAAACTTTTTTGAATCTATTACATTTTCCAAGTGTCAAAATTAAGAATACATGTGGGTTTGGCGAACACATCTTCGATTGAAACTTTTCGCCTTATTCTTAAGTGCTTCATAAGGGTTCTGGTGATACGGAATACTAAAAATTGTTCATTGCACTTTTCATACCTATCGATTTGATGCTTACAAAACTCTGTCCTTTTATATTCTCGTCTCTGACAAATTAATAAAGTACGAAAAGGAAAATATTAAGGGTCAATTAAAAATCCAATTCGACTTATTTGTTATAAATTCGATTTATTTTCACATTTATTACAATATAAGTTATATAAGCAAAATTATATTATCTTTCCATTGCACTATCGTAAATAGTCTAAATAATCAACTCTATCTTTAATTGCATCGTATTGATAGCCAATATGTTCTCGTATCAAGTTTATTTTATGCAAATTATTTGCACTTGTTTCCATTATTCCTTCCGTTTGAGCTAAATTCTTTGCACTTTGGGTTAAAACTCATATGTTAATAAGCTTGCATTAACCTCATTTGTCCTGGATCCCCTAACCACTTGGCGCACCACAGAGCCAATGTTGTTGAGATTTACACTCACGCGTTCACACAACCTTTTCTTGCTGTCACTAAAGAGGTGTCGAGCACTGCTACTTGATGCAGATGCCATTACGAAATACTGGCAACCAAATACTGTTGTTCAACTGAAAAAGAAACATCAAATGCAAAAATTCTGTATTTTACAGTTATTGACAGATTTTGAAACATTTACACACCTCATCAAGTGATATATTAATCAACAGATCTTTTGAAATGAGTTTGAGTTTTGCTTAAACACTTTTCGATCCAGTGTACCGTTTTAAAAAGTATGGACGTCCAAAGTTTTCTTTTAGTGTCTCCATCCCATTTTTAAATCTGTGTTTAAAAATCTGAACAAGTCACAGAAACTCTGCTTCATTGAGTATTTTCGCTTAAAAATGGTCAATCATCGACATGCAAATTTTGGAGATCTGAACCTCAGCGTAAGCATTAAGAAATGATAAATATCAAAATATCGATTTTTGTGCAAATTTCGAGATATCAGAAATATCATAGATTTAAAATTTTGAATTTTGCATTTTCACACATTTCATTTCGTTATCCCTCCGACTCAATTCAACCCCTAACTGGCCAGCAGCAATGTACGTACATAAGCCGGCATAAGCATTGATTGGGTATGATAGAAGGGGTTTTACGAGTATGTGTTAGATAAATTTGGATATAAGTATAAGTAAAGCATTTGTGAATGGATCTTTGTTTGTTTGTATGTGTTGCGACAATTACGCAAACCACTCCTCTAGCGGATAAAAACTGGCACTTTGTTGCGGCAATTACGCAAATGACTTCCTTCAAAGAAGCAGATAAATTCTCTTTAATTTTCAAAAACAATTTACTAAAAACAGGCAAAACACAAAATGTTACTTAAAGAAAAATTAAAAATTTCTTAAGTTTTTTCTCTCGTTCTCCTTTCAAAAGTATTTTAAAGATACTAAGATACCGCCCTTTTTAATTTCCCTCTCAAAACTCCCCAGCTTCTCGAACATATTTGGTATTGTACATTGGGACACGTTCGGGGTTCTTGCGAGGCTGGGAGATTTGTAGTATATTGGCAGCATTGCCAACACTCCCCTTGGTAATCTCACTGTCGTGGTAAGTTTACTTTGACATCCAAGACAGCTAATTTGACAGCCGGTCTGTCAAAAATCTCAGATTTCGTTTGAACTGTCGCGCTTCTCACTTGCCCGTCTTTTGCCAACTTAATTTCCAAAACTCGTCCTTTTGGCCAGCATTTTCGGGAACTATCTGGATCTGCAATCAAGAAGATGTCATCCTTTTTTATTGGTTCCACCAGTTGAAACCACTTGCAAGGCTAGAAGATTTGATGTATATTGGCAGCATTGCCAACACTCCCCTTGGTAATCTCACTGTCGTGGTGAGTTTACTTTGACATCCAAGACAGCTAATTTGACAGCCGGTCTGTCAAAAATCTCAGATTTCGTTTGAACTGTCGCGCTTCTCACTTGCCCGTCTTTTGCCAACTTAACTTCCAAAACTCGTCCTTTTGGCCAGCATTTTCGGGAACTATCTGGTTCTGCAATCAAGAAGATGTCATCCTTTTTTATTGGTTCCACCAGTTGAAACCACTTGCAAGGCTGGAAAATTTGATGTATATTGGCAGCATTGCCAACACTCCCCTTGGTAATCTCACTGTCGTGGTGAGTTTACTTTGACATCCAAGACAGCTAATTTGACAGCCGGTCTGTCAAAAATATCAGATTTCGTTTGAACTATCGCGCTTCTCACTTGCCCGTCTTTTGCCAACTTAACTTCCAAAACTCGTCCTTTTGGCCAGCATTTTCGGGAACTACCTGGATCTGCAATCAAGAAGATGTCATCCTTTTTTATTGGTTCCACCTGTTGAAACCACTTGGTTCGCCGCGTGATAGTCGGAAGGAATTCGCTTACCCAGCGACGCCAGAAACGTTATGCGTATCTTTGTGACAACAGCCAATTTCTTCTGAGAACATATTTTTGTTCATCTAATGCACTTCAAGGCTTAGACCCATTCGAGGATCCCAAGAGGAAGTGATTCGGTGTTAATGCTTCCTCATTCTCCTGAGCGGTCGCGAGTTAATGATGTTCTCTATTTCAAGCAGCATACTTCTCAGCAACTCATCTGAAAGATGTCGATCTGGTGTTATTTGCCTCAGTACCGTTTTAATTGAACGCATACAGCTACCACCCATGTGAGGGGATCCCGGCGGAATGAATGTCCATTTGGTGTTAACGGTGGTGAATGCTCCCACGAGTTTGCAGGAATCTATATTCTTGTATGCTTCCCTTAGTTCCCAATCGGCGCCTTTAAAATTCGTGCCGTTATCACTGAACATTTCAAGTGGTGTTCCTCTACGTATAATAAAATTTCAGAGTGCAATAACACACGAGTCAGTAGTTAATGAATGAGCGATCTCTATATGAATCGCTCTTGTTGTAAGACATGTTATTAAAACTCCATATCGTTTCTCTGTTCTTCAAGCATTCACTACAAGCATCAGCCCGAAATAGTCTATGCCGACATAGGAAAACGGACGCATAAATGTCTTCATTCTTGCAGGCGGAAGTTGTGTCATCATTGGGGGGTGTGGTTTTGCGACAGCGTTTTTGCATTTTTGGCATTCGCGTTACATAATATTTCTGGCGCAGTTCACTCATGGTTGCTCTGATGGTATATATTATGGTAGTACCGTACTTTAAGTGATGTTGTTGCATGTTCCTTCGGTAGAATGACAGGTTGTCGCAGTTCTCCAAATTTGTGGCGATCCGGGTGGTCACGCACATAACGCCATGCTGGTCAATATGTGGACATATTAGAAATGAGAGGAGGAAATTAAAGGTTTACAAGTCGATTCGAAGACAGATCGGCAATCTCGTCTGGAAAAGAGTCCCATTGTGTTTGTCTTAGAATACACAATTCAGCTTGCCGGAATTCGATCTGGTTCAGTGGACCGATGTTCCTTTGTTCCTTCTTCAGCGTTGATCGCAGATTGTTTATGTACTAATGCAGGACTAATGCGGCACAGCTCAGCAGACGCGATCAATCGGAAAACCGCTTCGGTTGAAGCACTTCTGTTTTATGTAATTGATGAACTCCAACATACTGAGTTTTTAATTCCTCGGTCGTTGTTTCTTTTGGTGTTTTTTCTTGTTGACGGGTATCCCGATGAGATTTAAAAAATGCCGGTCCACTAAACCATGCATTCGACGCATTGAAATTGAGTATTTTTTGCCATTTTGTTCCTTCGTCAGCTATGTTGTTTTTAGTGGGAATCCAGTTCCATTGATACATTTTTGTGATGTCAAGAATTTCGCTGACACGAACAGCAACGAATTGTCGATATCGACGGTGATCGGACCGCAGCCAGCTGAGTACAGTCTTTGAATCCGACCAGAAAAATCGTCTTTTCAAAGTGTTACAATCTTGGTTGGCTGAGCCACGGTGACGGTGAGTAGGACGGCGGCACGCTTGCGGTTGCATGGCTTAGGTCGTCGGACGGGGCGATTCTTGTCCTCCCACTCGTACACCACCAGTTGCAAACAAAAAAATATCGTGCCTAAAGCTAGCTAAGAGAAGATAGAGAGAGGTGGAAAGATAGAAAGAGATGAAAGCCTAATACCCTAACAGACCACGGACGGACAACTAAAAGATAGGACAGAGAAAAGACAGAAGAGACAGGAAAGAGGAAAAGAAAGGTGTTCAAGGTCTACGCCCTTACCACCAAAGGAGAGCGGAAGGGCGCTAACTAACCTAACCTAGTCCTAAACTAACCTACCTAACTGAAAACTATACCTATACTAAACCTAATCTACCTTAAAACTACCTAGCTTAGCCCTAGCACGAAACAACACACTTCCAGTGTCGGTTGGCGATGTAGGTTCGTCAAGAACCCGAGGGTGCCTGTTGGTATTAGCACAAGTCCGCCTGCCCACCCCATCACGTCAATGGACA
This sequence comes from Myathropa florea, assembly GCA_930367185.1. NCBI lineage: Eukaryota > Metazoa > Arthropoda > Insecta > Diptera > Syrphidae > Myathropa > Myathropa florea. The sequence goes on along the minus strand of OV884002.1, from coordinate 91,895,510 downwards.
TGACCTTCGCTATCTCCCTAGGTGAAATTTTGTGAGAGATAGCCTCTTAGCGGAGACGTTAGCCACAGCCAAACGTTCCACTCTGTCACTACCCCGAAGAAGGACGGCCTTCCCTCACCCTACACACACATTTGACAAAAGGAACGAGCTTACTCCATTAAATAAAACATGATGCCTCTCAATCTACCAACAAGTAATTCATTTTATTGATTAATATATAAAGTCCACAAATACCAAAATTATCGTAAAAATGTAAAAACTATAACCTAAATTAAACAATATTAAAATTAAAAATCAAGAAAATTAAGGATAAAAGAAAATAGAAATTATCAAAAGGGTTCGAACCCTGGCTAAAGGCTACTGGACGAATCACCATATTAAAAGGTTTGCAATAGGTGAAACCTGTAACTCACAGTTCTACTGGTCTCCCGACGTCCTGCGCGCAGCACGATGAAGGACGATACCTGTGGAAGGAAAATGGGAACATTTTGGGACGAAATCCCTCTTTTCGCACACACTCAAAACACGCACTGAAGCCAGAACTATGTACACTTCTCTATTTATATATATAATTCAAAATAAATATTAAAACAATAAAAAATTTACAATTTAACAACTTAATATAAAAAAAAACAAAAGGCAAATTCAAATAAAAATACAAAAAAATTAACTGCAGCACTGCTTCGAAATTCTGGCTCTCTCCTGGCACACTGCAAACTCTGGTACACTGGAACTTTGAATTCGTTTGCTGTGGTTATTCACGTCTTTTATAAATATATATTTATTGTTTTAGCGTATTTTAAGGAATAAATTGGTCTATATATATATGTATATATGCACGTGTGGTTTGTAACTTCTCCGATAAATATTAGCCGTCCTTGTCAGCATTGACAGATCAAATGCAGATGCAGATCTGTATTAAATTTATTATATTAATTAAACTTAACACGAGGCAAGTATACATTAAATAAATCATATTATATATAAAAAGAACTACACAAATTGAATTTTATAGGACAATGAAGGACTGGACGGAAGAGTCGCGGTGACAGGATTTGTTTGGTAAGTTTAAAACATACATAAGGACTATTACTTCAAGTAATTTCTTTACAGATAAACTGCTGCGTATGCAGGCTACCGCAACAAAAGCAATAGTGTGGAATTCTACGATGGCTTTAGCTAGACGAGATCCAAGGGGAGCAGTCTGCAATTCTAAGCGTGGAATTGAATGATGTTTGAACGGAGCGACCTTGGTTTTAGCGGCGATGAATTAACAGTTAATACTCTAGTTCCAGCTTCACCTGATGTATGCTACGGCTGCGAATTTATTCTGGTATCCACAAAGACATGTATCTGTAATAGTACGAGACTTGCTGTGAAAAAGTTAAATCTAAATTTTAAAACGAAAGTTTTAGCACAAACTTTTTTGAATCTATTACATTTTCCAAGTGTCAAAATTAAGAATACATGTGGGTTTGGCGAACACATCTTCGATTGAAACTTTTCGCCTTATTCTTAAGTGCTTCATAAGGGTTCTGGTGATACGGAATACTAAAAATTGTTCATTGCACTTTTCATACCTATCGGTTTGATGCTTACAAAACTCTGTCCTTTTATCTTCTCGTCTTTGATAAATTAATAAAGTACGAAAAGGAAAATATTAAGGGTCAATTAAAAATCCAATTCGACTTATTTGTTATAAATTAGATTTATTTTCACATTTATTACAATATAAGTGATATAAGCAAAATTATATTATCTTTCCATTGCACTATCGTAAATAGTCTAAATAATCAACTCTATCTTTAATTGCATCGTATTGATAGCCAATATGTTCTCGTATCAAGTTTATTTTATGCAAATTATTTGCACTTGTTTCCATTATTCCTTCCGTTTGAGCTAAATTCTTTGCACTTTGGGTTAAAAACTGTAATATTTAAGAAATAGCAACTCATATGTTAATAAGCTTGTATTAACCTCATTTGTCCTGGATCCCCTAACCACTTGGCGCACCACAGAGCCAATGTTGTTGAGATTTACACTCACGCGTTCACACAACCTTTTCTTGCTGTCACTAAAGAGGTGTCGAGCACTGCTACTTGATGCAGATGCCATTACGAAATACTGGCAACCAAATACTGTTGTTCAACTGAAAAAGAAACATCAAATGCAAAAATTCTGTATTTTACAGTTATTGACAGATTTTGAAACATTTACACACCTCATCAAGTGATATATTAATCAACAGATCTTTTGAAATGAGTTTGAGTTTTGCTTAAACACTTTTCGATCCAGTGTACCGTTTTAAAAAGTATGGACGTCCAAAGTTTTCTTTTAGTGTCTCCATCCCATTTTTAAATCTGTGTTTAAAAATCTGAACAAGTCACAGAAACTCTGCTTCATTGAGTATTTTCTCTTAAAAATGGTCAATCATCGACAGGCAAATTTTGGAGATCTGAAACTAAGCATTAAGAAATGATAAATATCAAAATATCGATTTTTGTGCAAATTTCGAGATATCAGAAATATCATAGGTTTAAAATGTTGAATTTTGCATTTTCACACATTTCATTTCGTTATCCCTCCGACTCAATTCAACCCCTAAATGGCCAGCAGCAATGTACGTACATAAGCCGGCATAAGCATTGATTGGGTATGATGGAAGGGGTTTTACGAGTATGTGTTAGATAAATTTGGATATAAGTATAAGTAAAGCATTTGTGAATGGATCTTTGTTTGGTTGTATGCGTTGCGACAATTACGCAAACCACTCCTCTAGCGGATAAAAACTGGCACTTTGTTGCGGCAATTACGCAAATGACTTCCTTCAAAGAAGCAGGTAAATTCTCTTTAATTTTCAAAAACAATTTACTAAAAACAGGCAAAACACAAAATGTTACTTAAAGAAAAATTAAAAATTTCTTAAGTTTTTTCTCTCGTTCTCCTTTCAAAAGTATTTTAAAGATACTAAGATACTCCCCAACTTCTCGAACATATTTGGTATTGTACATTGGGACACGTTCGGGGTTCTTGCGCGGCTGAGAGATTTGTAGTATATTGGCAGCATTGCCAACACTCCCCTTGGTAATCTCACTGTCGTGGTGAGTTTACTTTGACATCCAAGACCGCTAATTTGACAGCCGGTCTGTCAAAAATCTCAGATTTCGTTTGAACTGTCGCGCTTCTCACTTGCCCGTCTTTTGCCAACTTAACTTCCAAAACTCGTCCTCTTGGCCAGCATTTTCGGGAACTATCTGGATCTGCAATCAAGAAGATGTCATCCTTTTTTATTGGTTCCACCAGTTGAAACCACTTGCAAGGCTGGAAGATTTGATGTATATTGGCAGCATTGCCAACACTCCCCTTGGTAATCTCACTGTCGTGGTGAGTTTACTTTGACATCCAAGACAGCTAATTTGACAGCCGGTCTGTCAAAAATATCAGATTTCGTTTGAACTGTCGCGCTTCTTCCAAAACTCGTCCTTTTGGCCAGCATTTTGGGGAACTATCTGGATCTGCAATCAAAAAGATGTCATCCTTTTTTATTGGTTCCACCGGTTGAAACCACTTGGTTCGCCGCGTGATAGTCGGAAGGAATTCGTTTACCCAGCGACGCCAGAAACGTTATGCGTATCTTTGTGACAACAGCCAATTTCTTCTGAGAACATATTTTTGTTCATCTAATGCACTTCAAGGCTTAGACCCATTCGAGGATCCCAAGAGGAAGTGATTCGGTGTTAATGCTTCCTCATTCTCCTGAGCGGTCGCGAGTTAATGATGTTCTCTATTTCAAGCAGCATACTTCTCAGCAACTCATCTGAAAGATGTCGATCTGGTGTTATTTGCCTCAGTACCGTTTTAATTGAACGCATACAGCTACCACCCATGTGAGGGGATCCCGGCGGAATGAATGTCCATTTGGTGTTAACGGTGGTGAATGCTCCCACGAGTTTGCAGGAATCTACATTCTTGTATGCTTCCATTAGTTCCCGATCGGTGCCTTTAAAATTCGTGCCGTTATCACTGAACATTTCAAGTGGTGTTCCTCTACGTACAATAAAATTTCAGAGTGCAATAACACACGAGTCAGTAGTTAATGAATGAGCGATCTCTATATGAATCGCTCTTGTTGTAAGACATGTTATTAAAACTCCATATCGTTTCTCTGTTCTTCTAGCATTCACTCCAAGCATCAGCCCGAAATAGTCTATGCCGACATAGGAAAACGGACGCGGAAGTTGTGTCTTCATTGGGGGGTGTGGTTTTGTGACAGCGTTTTTGCATTTTTGGCATTCTTTGCGTACTTTTCGAAGAACTTTCGCGTTACATAATATTTCTGGCGCAGTTCACTCATGGTTGCTCTGATGGTATATATTATGGTAGTGCCGTACTATAAGTGATGTTGTTGCATGTTCCTTCGGTAGAATGACAGGTTGTCGCAGTTCTCCAAATTTGTGGCGATCCGGGTGGTCACGCACATAACGTCATGCTGGTCAATATGTGGACATATTAGAAATGAGAGGAGGAAATTAAAGGTTTACAAGACGATTCGAAGACAGATCGGCAATCTCCTCTGGAAAAGAGTCCCTTTGTGTTTGTCTTAGAATACACAATTCAGCCTGCCGGAGTTCGGTCTGGTTCAGTGGACCGATGTTCCTTTGTTCCTTCTTCAGCGTTGATCGCAGATTGTTTATGTACTAATGCAGGACCAATGCGTCGTTGTTTCTTCTGGTGTTTTTTCTTGTAGACAGGTATCCTGATGAGATTTAAAAAATGCCGGTCCACTAAACCATGCATTCGACGCATTGAAATTGAGTATGTTTTGAAATTTTGTTCCTTCGTCAGCTATGTTGTTTTTAGTGGGAATCCAGTTCCATTGATACATTTTTGTGATGTCAAGAATTTCGCTGACACGAACAGCAACGAATTGTCGACATCGACGGTGATCGGACCGCAGCCAGCTGAGTACAGTCTTTGAATCCGACCAGAAAAATCGTCTTTTCAAAGTGTTACAATCTTGGTTGGCTGAGCCACGGTGACGGTGAGTAGGACGGCGGCACGCTTGCGGTTGCATGGCTTAGGTCGTCGGACGGGGCGATTCTTGTCCTCCCACTCGTACAACACCAGTTGCAAACAAAAAAATATCGTGCCTAAAGCTAGCTAAGAGAAGATTGAGAGAGGTGAAAAGATAGAAAGAGATGAAAGCCTAATACCCTAACAGACCACGGACGGACAACTAAAAGATAGGACAGAGAAAAGACAGAAGAGACAGGAAAGAGGAAAAGAAAGGTGTTCAAGGTCTACGCCCTTACCACCAAAAGAGAGCGGAAGGGCGCTAACTAACCTAACCTAGTCCTAAACTAACCTACCTAACTGAAAACTATACCTATACTAAACCTAATCTACCTTAAAACTACCTAGCTTAGCCCTAGCACGAAACAACACACTTCCAGTGTCAGTTGGCGATGCAGGTTCGTCAAGAACCCGAGGGTGCCTGTTGGTATTAGCACAAGTCCGCCTGCCCACCGCATCACGTCAATGGACATGACCTTCGCTATCTCCCTAGGTGAAATTTTGTGAGAGATAGCCCCTTAGCGGAGACGTTAGCCACAGCCAAACGTTCCACTCTGTCACTACCCCGAAGAAGGACGGCCTTCCCTCACCCTACACACACATTTGACAAAAGGAACGAGCTTACTCCATTAAATAAAACATGATGCCTCTCAATCTACCAACAAGTAATTCATTTTATTGATTAATATATAAAGTCCACAAATACCAAAATTATCGTAAAAATGTAAAAAATATAACCTAAATTAAACAATATTAAAATTAAAAATCAAGAAAATTAAGGATAAAAGAAAATAGAAATTATCAAAAGGGTTCGAACCCTGGCTAAAGGCTACTGGACGAATCACCATATTAAAAGGTTTGCAATAGGTGAAACCTGTAACTCACAGTTCTACTGGTCTCCCGACGTCCTGCGCGCAGCACGATGAAGGACGATACCTGTGGAAGGAAAATGGGAACATTTTGGGACGAAATCCCTCTTTTCGCACACACTCACAAACACGCACTGAAGCCAGAACTATGTACACTTCTCTATTTATATATATAATTCAAAATAAATATTAAATTAATAAAAAATTTGCAATTTAACAACTTAATATAAAAAAAAAACAAAAGGCAAATTCAAATAAAAATACAAAAAAATTAACTGCAGCACTGCTTCGAAATTCTGGCTCTCTCCTGGCACACTGCAAACTCTGGTACACTGGAACTTTGAATTCGTTTGTTGTGGTTATTCACGTCTTTTATAAATATATATTTATTGTTTTAGCGTATTTTAAGGAATAAATTGGTCTATATATATATATGTATATATGCACGTGTGGTTTGTAACTTCTTCGATATATATTAGCCTGATTTGGCTAAAATTATTAATTTCTTTTTTTGTTTTGTATAAAAATATCGTACACGCAGTTATTACACAAAATCAGTTTCTTGAACTCTTTGGATTAACTCCCCCAAAATTATTTAAAAATCTCCACGTTTTAAAACACTCCGAACGATCTCACTTTCTTACCAAGAATCTCTTTGTTTTTTCATTTTCTTCTCTAAAATTTTCCAAATTGGAAAAGTGCCAAATTCGCATTTGTTCCAATGCACCCTTTTTGCTTTTCCATGTTCAGACTGCAAAATGCATCGTGTGAACACCGCCTTGCACTTCCATTATGTGCTATACAAAGTGCTGAATTCACCAACATATATCTGTCTTTGTCATCAAGAAAGTTCTAATATGTCCGTCCTTGTCAGCATTGACAGATCAAATGCAGATGCAGATCTGTATTAAATTTATTATATTAATTAAACTTAACACGAGGCAAGTATACATTAAATAAATCATATTATATATAAAAAGAACTACACAAATTGAATTTTATAGGACAATGAAGGACTGGACGGAAGAGTCGCGGTGACAGGATTTGTTTGGTAAGTTTAAAACATACATAAGGACTATTACTTCAAGTAATTTCTTTACAGATAAACTGCTGCGTATGCAGGCTCCCGCAACAAAAGCAATAGTGTGGAATTCTACGATGACTTTAGCTAGACGAGATCCTAGGGGAGCAGTCTGCAATTCTAAGCGTGGAATTGAATGATGTTTGAGCGGAGCGACCTTGGTTTTAGCGGCGATGTATTAACAGTTAATACTCTAGTTCCAGCTTCACCTGATGTATGCTACGGCTGCGAATTTATTCTGGTATCCACAAAGACATGTATCTGTAATAGTACGAGACTTGCTGTGAAAAAGTTAAATCTAAATTTTAAAACGAAAGTTTTAGCACAAACTTTTTTGAATCTATTACATTTTCCAAGTGTCAAAATTAAGAATACATGTGGGTTTGGCGAACACATCTTCGATTGAAACTTTTCGCCTTATTCTTAAGTGCTTCATAAGGGTTCTGGTGATACGGAATACTAAAAATTGTTCATTGCACTTTTCATACCTATCGATTTGATGCTTACAAAACTCTGTCCTTTTATATTCTCGTCTCTGACAAATTAATAAAGTACGAAAAGGAAAATATTAAGGGTCAATTAAAAATCCAATTCGACTTATTTGTTATAAATTAGATTTATTTTCACATTTATTACAATATAAGTGATATAAGCAAAATTATATTATCTTTCCATTGCACTATCGTAAATAGTCTAAATAATCAACTCTATCTTTAATTGCATCGTATTGATAGCCAATATGTTCTCGTATCAAGTTTATTTTATGCAAATTATTTGCACTTGTTTCCATTATTCCTTCCGTTTGAGCTAAATTCTTTGCACTTTGGGTTAAAACTCATATGTTAATAAGCTTGTATTAACCTCATTTGTCCTGGATCCCCTAACCACTTGGCGCACCACAGAGCCAATGTTGTTGAGATTTACACTCACGCGTTCACACAACCTTTTCCTGCTGTCACTAAAGAGGTGTCGAGCACTGCTACTTGATGCAGATGCCATTACAAAATACTGGCAACCAAATACTGTTGTTCAACTGAAAAAGAAACATCAAATGCAAAAATTGTGTATTTTACAGTTATTGACAGATTTTGAAACATTTACACATCTCATCAAGTGATATATTAATCAACAGATCTTTTGAAATGAGTTTGAGTTTTGCTTAAACACTTTTCGATCCAGTGTACCGTTTTAAAAAGTATGGACGTCCAAAGTTTTCTTTTAGTGTCTCCATCCCATTTCTAAATCTGTGTTTAAAAATCTGAACAAGTCACAGAAACTCTGCTTCATTGAGTATTTTCGCTTAAAAACGGTCAAAAATTTTGGAGATCTGAAACCTCAGCGTAAGCATTAAGAAATGATAAATATCAAAATATCGATTTTTGTGCAAATTTCGAGATATCAGAAATATCATAGGTTTAAAATTTTGAATTTTGCATTTTCACACATTTCATTTCGTTATCCCTCCGACTCAATTCAACCCCTAAATGGCCAGCAGCAATGTACGTACATAAGCCGGCATAAGCATTGATTGGGTATGATGGAAGGGGTTTTACGAGTATGTGTTAGATAAATTTGGATATAAGTATAAGTAAAGCATTTTTGAATGGATCTTTGTTTGTTTGTATGTGTTGCGACAATTACGCAAACCACTCCTCTAGCGGATTAAAACTGGCACTTTGTTGCGGCAATTACGCAAATGACTTCCTTCAAAGAAGCAGATAAATTCTCTTTAATTTTCAAAAACAATTTACTAAAAACAGGCAAAACACAAAATGTTACTTAAAGAAAAATTAAAAATTTCTTAAGTTTTTTCTCTCGTTCTCCTTTCAAAAGTATTTTAAAGATACTAAGATACCGCCCTTTTTAATTTCCCTCTCAAAACTCCCCAACTTCTCGAACATATTTGGTATTGTACATTGGGACACGTTCGGGGTTCTTGCGCGGCTGAGAGATTTGTAGTATATTGGCAGCATTGCCAACACTCCCCTTGGTAATCTCACTGTCGTGGTGAGTTTACTTTGACATCCAAGACAGCTAATTTGACAGCCGGTCTGTCAAAAATCTCAGATTTCGTTTGAACTGTCGCGCTTCTCACTTGCCCGTCTTTTGCCAACTTAACTTCCAAAACTCGTCCTTTTGGCCAGCATTTTCGGGGACTATCTGGATCTGCAATCAAGAAGATGTCATCCTTTTTTATTGGTTCCACCGGTTGAAACCACTTGGTTCACCGCGTGATAGTCGGAAGGTTTTCGCTTACCCAGCGACGCCAGAAACGTTATGCGTATCTTTGTGACAACAGCCAATTTCTTCTGAGAACATGTTTTTGTTCATCTAATGCACTTCAAGGCTTAGACCCATTCGAGGATCCCAAGAGGAAGTGATTCGGTGTTAATGCTTCCTCATTCTCCTGAGCGGTCGCGAGTTAATGATGTTCTCTATTTCAAGCAGCATACTTCTCAGCAACCCATGTGAAAGATGTCGATCTGGTGTTATTTGCCTCAGTACCGTTTTAATTGAACGCATACAGCTACCACCCTTGTGAAGGGATCCCGGCGGAATGAATGTCCATTTGGTGTTAACGGTGGTGAATGCTCCCACGAGTTTGCAGGAATCTATATTCTTGTATGCTTCCATTAGTTCCCGATTTGCGCCTTTAAAATTCGTGCCGTTATCACTGAACATTTCAAGTGGTGTTCCTCTACGTACAATAAAATTTCAGAGTGCAATAACACACGAGTCAGTAGTTAATGAATGAGCGATCTCTATATGAATCGCTCTTGTTGTTAGACATGTTATTAAAACTCCATATCGTTTCTCTGTTCTTCTAGCATTCACTACAAGCATCAGCCCGAAATAGTCTATGCCGACATAGGAAAACGGACGCATAAATGTCTTCATTCTTGCAGGCGGAAGTTGTATCATCATTGGGGGGTGTGGTTTTGCGACAGCGTTTTTGCATTTTTGGCATTCTTTGCGTACTTTTCGAAGAACATTCGCGTTACATAATATTTCTGGCGCAGTTCACTCATGGTTGCTCTGATGGTATATATTATGGTAGTGCCGTACTATAAGTGATGTTGTTGCATGTTCCTTCGGTAGAATGACAGGTTGTCGCAGTTCTCCAAATTTGTGGCGATACATCTCGATCCGGGTGGCACATAACGTCATGCTGGTCAATATGTGGACATATTAGAAATGAGAGGAGCATATTAAAGGTTTACAAGTCGATTCGAAGACAGTTCGGCAATCTCCTCTGGAAAAGAGTCCCATTGTGTTTGTCTTAGAATACACAATTCAGCTTGCCGGAATTCGGTCTGGTTCAGTGGACCGATGTTCCTTTGTTCCTTCTTCAGCGTTGATCGCAGATTGTTTCTGTACTAATGCAGGACTAATGCGGCACAGCTCAGCAGACGCGATCAGTCGGAAAACCGCTCCGTTTGAAGCACTTCTGTTTTATGTAATTGATGAACTCCAACATACTGAGTTTTTAATTCCTCGGTCGTTGTTTCTTTTGGTGTTTTTTCTTGTAGACAGGTATCCTGATGAGATTTAAAAAATGAGTACAGTCTTTGAATCCGACCAGAAAAATCGTCTTTTCAAAGTGTTACAATCTTGGTTGGCTGAGCCACGGTGACGGTGAGTAGGACGGCGGCACGCTTGCGGTTGCATGGCTTAAGTCGTCGGACGGGGTGATTCTTGTCCTCTCACTCGTACAACACCAGTTGCAAACAAAAAAATATCGTGCCTAAAGCTAGCTAAGAGAAGATAGAGAGAGGTGAAAAGATAGAATGAAATGAAAGCCTAATACCCTAACAGACCACGGACGGACAACTAAAAGATAGGACAGAGAAAAGACAGAAGAGACAGGAAAGAGGAAAAGAAAGGTGTTCAAGGTCTATGCCATTACCACCAAAAGAGACCGGAAGGGCGCTCGCGGAGCTAAGATAACTAACCTAAACTAATCCTAAACTAACCTACCTAACTGAAAACTATACCTATACTAAACCTAATCTACCTTAAAACTACCTAGCTTAGCCCTAGCACGAAACAACACACTTCCAGTGTCGGTTGGCGATGTAGGTTCGTCAAGAACCCGAGGGTGCCTGTTGGTATTAGCACAAGTCCGCCTGCCCACCCCATCACGTCAATGGACATGACCTTCGCTATCTCCCTAGGTGAAATTTTGTGAGAGATAGCCCCTTAGCGGAGACGTTAGCCACAGCCAAACGTTCCACTCTGTCACTACCCCGAAGAAGGACGGCCTTCCCTCACCCTACACACACATTTGGCAAAAAGAACGAGCTTACTCCATTAAATAAAACATGATGCCTCTCAATCTACCAACAAGTAATTCATTTTATTGATTAATATATAAAGTCCACAAATACCAAAATTATCGTAAAAATGTAAAAACTATAACAAAATCAAGAAAAGTAAGGATAAAAGAAAATAGAAATTATCAAAAGGGTTCGAACCCTGGCTAAAGGCTACTGGACGAATCACCACATAAAAAGGTTTCCAATAGGTGAAACCTGTAACTCACAGTTCTACTGGTCTCCCGACGTCCTGCGCGCAGCACGATGAAGGACGATACCTGTGGAAGGAAAATGGGAAAATTTTGGGACGAAATCCCTCTTTTCGCACACACGCACTGAAGCCAGAACTATGTACACTTCTCTATTTATATATATAATTCAAAATAAATATTAAAACAATAAAAAATTTACAATTTAACAACTTAATATAAAAAAAACAAAAGGCAAATTCAAATAAAAATACAAAAAAATTAACTGCAGCACTGCTTCGAAATTCTGGCTCTCTCCTGGCACACTGCAAACTCTGGTACACTGGAACTTTGAATTCGTTTGTTGTGGTTATTCACGTCTTTTATAAATATAAACAAATATATGTTTTAGCGTATTTTAAGGAATAAATTGGTCTATATATATATGTATATATGCACGTGTGGTTTGTAACTTCTTCGATATATATTAGCCTGATTTGGCTAAAATTTTTAATTTCTTTTTTTGTTTTGTATAAAAATATCGTACACGCAGTTATTACACAAAATCAGTTTCTTGAACTCTTTGGATTAACTCCCCCAAAATTATTTAAAAATCTCCACGTTTTAAAACACTCCGAACGATCTCACTTTCTTACCAAGAATCTTTTTGTTTTTTCATTTTCTTCTTTAAAATTTTCCAAATTGGAAAAGTGCCAAATTCGCATTTGTTCCAATGCACCCTTTTTGCTTTTCCATGTTCACACCGCAAAATGCATCGTGTGAACACCGCCTTGCACTTCCATTATGTGCTTTACAAAGTGCTGAATTCACCAACATATGTCTGTCTTTGTCATCAAGAAAGTTCTAATATGTCCGTCCTTGTCAGCATTGACAGATCAAATGCAGATGCAGATCTGTATTAAATTTATTATATTAATTAAACTTAACACGAGGCAAGTATACATTAAATAAATCATATTATATATAAAAAGAACTACACAAAATTAATTTTGTAGGACAATGAAGGACTGGACGGAAGAGTCGCGGTGACAGGATTTGTTTGGTAAGTTTAAAACATACATAAGGACTATTACTTCAAGTAATTTCTTTACAGATAAACTGCTGCGTATGCAGGCTCCCGCAACAAAAGCAATAGTGTGGAATTCTACGATGACTTTAGCTAGACGAGATCCTAGGGGAGCAGTCTGCAATTCTAAGCGTGGAATTGAATGATGTTTGAGCGGAGCGACCTTGGTTTTAGCGGCGATGAATTAACAGTTAATACTCTAGTTCCAGCTTCACCTGATGTATGCTACGGCTGCGAATTTATCCTGGTATCCACAAAGACATGTATCTGTAATAGTACGAGACTTGCTGTGAAAAAGTAAAATCTAAATTTTAAAACGAAAGTTTTAGCACAAACTTTTTTGAATCTATTACATTTTCCAAGTGTCAAAATTAAGAATACATGTGGGTTTGGCGAACACATCTTCGATTGAAACTTTTCGCCTTATTCTTAAGTGCTTCATAAGGGTTCTGGTGATACGGAATACTAAAAATTGTTCATTGCACTTTTCATACCTATCGATTTGATGCTTACAAAACTCTGTCCTTTTATCTTCTCGTCTTTGACAAATTAATAAAGTACGAAAAGGAAAATATTAAGGGTCAATTAAAAATCCAATTCGACTTATTTGTTATAAATTAGATTTATTTTCACATTTATTACAATATAAGTGATATAAGCAAAATTATATTATCTTTCCATTGAACTGTCGTAAATAGTCTAAATAATCAACTCATCTTTAATTGCATCGTATTGATAGCCAATATGTTCTCGTATCAAGTTTATTTTATGCAAATTATTTGCACTTGTTTCCATTATTCCCTCCGTTTGAGCTAAATTCTTTGCACTTTGGGTTAAAACCTGTAATATTTAAGAAATAGCAACTCATATGTTAATAAGCTTGTATTAACCTCATTTGTCCTGGATCCCCTAACCACTTGGCGCACCACAGAGCCAATGTTGTTGAGATTTACACTCACGCGTTCACACAACCTTTTCCTGCTGTCACTAAAGAGGTGTCGAGCACTGCTACTTGATGCAGATGCCATTACAAAATACTGGCAACCAAATACTGTTGTTCAACTGAAAAAGAAACATCAAATGCAAAAATTGTGTATTTTACAGTTATTGACAGATTTTGAAACATTTACACACCTCATCAAGTGATATATTAATCAACAGATCTTTTGAAATGAGTTTGAGTTTTGCTTAAACACTTTTCGATCCAGTGTACCGTTTTAAAAAGTATGGACGTCCAAAGTTTTCTTTTAGTGTCTCCATCCCATTTCTAAATCTGTGTTTAAAAATCTGAACAAGTCACAGAAACTCTGCTTCATTGAGTATTTTCGCTTAAAAACGGTCAATCATCGACATGCAAATTTTGGAGATCTGAAACTAAGCATTAAGAAATGATAAATATCAAAATATCGATTTTTGTGCAAATTTCGAGATATCAGAAATATCATAGGTTTAAAATTTTGAATTTTGCATTTTCACACATTTCATTTCGTTATCCCTCCGACTCAATTCAACCCCTAAATGGCCAGCAGCAATGTACGTACATAAGCCGGCATAACATTGATTGGGTATGATGGAAGGGGTTTTACGAGTATGTGTTAGATAAATTTGGATATAAGTATAAGTAAAGCATTTGTGAATGGATCTTTGTTTGTTTGTATGTGTTGCGACAATTACGCAAACCACTCCTCTAGCGGAAAAAAACAGGCACTTTGTTGCGGCAATTACGCAAATGACTTCCTTCAAAGAAGCAGATAAATTCTCTTTAATTTTCAAAAACAATTTACTAAACACAGGCAAAACACAAAATGTTACTTAAAGAAAAATTAAAAATTTCTTAAGTTTTTTCTCTCGTTCTCCTTTCAAAAGTATTTTAAAGATACTAAGATACCGCCCTTTTTAATTTCCCTCTCAAAACTCCCCAACTTCTCGAACATATTTGGTATTGTACATTGGGACACGTTCGCGGTTCTTGCGAGGCTGGGAGATTTGATGTATATTGGCAGCATTGCCAACACTCCCCTTGGTAATCTCACTGTCGTGGTGAGTTTACTTTGACATCCAAGACAGCTAATTTGACAGCCGGTCTGTCAAAAATCTCAGATTTCGTTTGAACTGTCGCGCTTCTCACTTGCCCGTCTTTTGCCAACTTAACTTCCAAAACTCGTCCTTTTGGCCAGCAATTTCGGGGACTATCTGGATCTACAATCAAGACGATGTCATCCTTTTTTATTGGTTCCACCGGTTGAAACCACTTGGTTCACCGCGTGATAGTCGGAAGGTTTTCACTTACCCAGCGACGCCAGAAACGTTGTGCGTATCTTTGTGACAACAGCCAATTTCTTCTGAGAACATGTTTTTGTTCATCTAATGCACTTCAAGGCTTAGACCCATTCGAGGATCCCAAGAGGAAGTGATTCGGTGTTAATGCTTCCTCATTCTCCTGAGCGGTCGCGAGTTAATGATGTTCTCTATTTCAAGCAGCATACTTCTCAGCAACCCATGTGAAAGATGTCGATCTGGTGTTATTTGCCTCAGTACCGTTTTAATTGAACGCATACAGCTACCACCCATGTGAGGGGATCCCGGCGGAATGAATGTCCATTTGGTGGTAACGGTGGTGAATGCTCCCACGAGTTTGCAGGAATCTATATTCTTGTATTCTTCCCTTAGTTCCCAATCGGCGCCTTTAAAATTCGTGCCGTTATCACTGAACATTTCAAGTGGTGTTCCTCTACGTACAATAAAATTTCAGAGTGCAATAACACACGAGTCAGTAGTTAATGAATGAGCGATCTCTATATGAATCGCTCTTGTTGTAAGACATGTTATTAAAACTCCATATCGTTTCTCTGTTCTTCTAGCATTCACTACAAGCATCAGCCCGAAATAGTCTATGCCGACATAGGAAAACGGACGCATAAATGTCTTCATTCTTGCAGGCAGAAGTTGTGTCATCATTGGGGGGTGTGGTTTTGCGACGGCGTTTTTGCATTTTTGGCATTCTTTGCGTACTTTTCGAAGAACATTCGCGTTACATAATATTTCTGGCGCAGTTCACTCATGGTTGCTCTGATGGTATATATTATGGTAGTGCCGTACTATAAGTGATGTTGTTGCATGTTCCTTCGGTAGAATGACAGGTTGTCGCAGTTCTCCAAATTTGTGGCGATCCGGGTGGTCACGCACATAACGTCATGCTGGTCAATATGTGGACATATTAGAAATGAGAGGAGGAAATTAAAGGTTTACAAGACGATTCGAAGACAGATCGGCAATCTCCTCTGGAAAAGAGTCCCTTTGTGTTTGTCTTAGAATACACAATTCAGCCTGCCGGAGTTCGGTCTGGTTCAGTGGACCGATGTTCCTTTGTTCCTTCTTCAGCGTTGATCGCAGATTGTTTATGTACTAATGCAGGACTAATGCGGCACAGCTCAGCAGACGCGATCAGTCGGAAAACCGCTTCGGTTGAAGCACTTCTGTTTTATGTAATTGTTGAACTCCAACATACTGAGTTTTTAATTCCTCGGTCGTTGTTTCTTTTGGTGTTTTTTCTTGTAGACGGGTATCCCGATGAGATTTAAAAAATGCCGGTCCACTAAACCATGCATTCGACGCATTGAAATTGAGTATTTTTTGCCATTTTGTTCCTTCGTCAGCTATGTTGTTTTTAGTGGGAATCCAGTTCCATTGATACATTTTTGTGATGTCAAGAATTTCGCTGACACGAACAGCAACGAATTGTCGATATCGACGGTGATCGGACCGCAGCCAGCTGAGTACAGTCTTTGAATCCGACCAGAAAAATCGTCTTTTCAAAGTGTTACAATCTTGGTTGACTGAGCCACGGTGACGGTGAGTAGGACGGCGGCACGCTTGCGGTTGCATGGCTTAGGTCGTCGGACGGGGCGATTCTTGTCCTCCCACTCGTACACCACCAGTTGCAAACAAAAAAATATCGTGCCTAAAGCTAGCTAAGAGAAGATAGAGAGAGGTGGAAAGATAGAAAGAGATGAAAGCCTAATACCCTAACAGACCACGGACGGACAACTAAAAGATAGGACAGAGAAAAGACAGAAGAGACAGGAAAGAGGAAAAGAAAGGTGTTCAAGGTCTACGCCCTTACCACCAAAGGAGAGCGGAAGGGCGCTAACTAACCTAACCTAGTCCTAAACTAACCTACCTAACTGAAAACTATACCTATACTAAACCTAATCTACCTTTAAACTACCTAGCTTAGCCCTAGCACGAAACAACACACTTCCAGTGTCGGTTGGCGATGTAGGTTCGTCAAGAACCCGAGGGTGCCTGTTGGTATTAGCACAAGTCCGCCTGCCCACCCCATCACGTCAATGGACATGACCTTCGCTATCTCCCTAGGTGAAATTTTGTGAGAGATAGCCCCTTAGCGGAGACGTTTGCCACAGCCAAACGTTCCACTCTGTCTGGAAGGACGGCCTTCCCTCACCCTACACACACATTTGACAAAAGGAACGAGCTTACTCCATTAAATAAAACATGATGCCTCTCAATCTACCAACAAGTAATTCATTTTATTGATTAATATATAAAGTCCACAAATACCAAAATTATCGTAAAAATGTAAGAACTATAAAATAAATAAAACAATATTAAAATTCAAAATCAAGAAAAGTAAGGATAAAAGAAAATAGAAATTATCAAAAGCGTTCGAACCCTGGCTAAAGGCTACTGGATGAATCACCATATTAAAAGGTTTGCAATAGGTGAAACCTGTAACTCACAGTTCTACTGGTCTCCCGACGTCCTGCGCGCAGCACGATGAAGGACGATACCTGTGGAAGGAAAATGGGAACATTTTGGGACGAAATCCCTCTTTTCGCACACACTCACAAACACGCACTGAAGCCAGCACTATGTACACTTCTCTATTTATATATATAATTCAAAATAAATATTAAAACAATAAAAAATGTACAATGTAACAACTGAATATAAAAAAAAACAAAAGGCAAATTCAAATAAAAATACAAAAAAATTAACTGCAGCACTGCTTCGAAATTCTGGCTCTCTCCTGGCACACTGCAAACTCTGGTACACTGGAACTTTGAATTCGTTTGTTGTGGTTATTCACGTCTTTTATAAATATATATTTATTGTTTTAGCGTATTTTAAGGAATAAATTGGTCTATATATATTTGTATATATGCACGTGTGGTTTGTAACTTCTTCGATATATATTAGCCTGATTTGGCTAAAATTATTAATTTCTTTTTTTGTTTTGTATAAAAATATCGTACACGCAGTTATTACACAAAATCAGTTTCTTGAACTCTTTGGATTAACTCCCCCAAAATTATTTAAAAATCTCCACGTTTTAAAACACTCTGATCGATCTCACTTTCTTACCAAGAATCTCTTTGTTTTTTCATTTTCTTCTCTAAAATTTTCCAAATTGGAAAAGTGCAAAATTTGTTCCAATGCACCCTTTTTTGCTTTTCCATGTTCACACCGCAAAATGCATCGTGTGAACACCGCCTTGCACTTCCATTATGTGCTATACAAAGTGCTAAATCCACCAACATATGTCTGTCCTTGTCATCAAGAAAGTTATAATATGTCCGTCCTTGTCAGCATTGACAGATCAAATGCAGATGCAGATCTGTATTAAATTTATTATATTAATTAAACTTAACACGAGGCAAGTATACATTAAATAAATCATATTATATATAAAAAAAAATACACAAACTGAATTTTATAAGACAATGAAGGACTGGACGGAAGAGTCGCGGTGACAGGATTTGTTTGGTAAGTTTAAAACATACATAAGGACATAAGGTGGTACGTAAAAATTACAAAACTCTGTCCTTTTATCTTCTCGTCTCTGACAAATTAATAAAGTACGAAAAGGAAAATATTAAGGGTCAATTAAAAATCCAATTCGACTTATTTGTTATAAATTAGATTTATTTTCACATTTATTACAATATAAGTGATATAAGCAAAATTATATTATCTTTCCATTGAACTGTCGTAAATAGTCTAAATAATCAACTCATCTTTAATTGCATCGTATTGATAGCCAATATGTTCTCGTATCAAGTTTATTTTATGCAAATTATTTGCACTTGTTTCCATTATTCCCTCCGTTTGAGCTAAATTCTTTGCACTTTGGGTTAAAACCTGTAATATTTAAGAAATAGCAACTCATATGTTAATAAGCTTGTATTAACCTCATTTGTCCTGGATCCCCTAACCACTTGGCGCACCACAGAGCCAATGTTGTTGAGATTTACACTCACGCGTTCACACAACCTTTTCTTGCTGTTACTAAAGAGGTGTCGAGCACTGCTACTTGATGCAGATGCCATTACGAAATACTGGCAACCAAATACTTTTATTATTATTATTATTATTGTTGAGGGTATATTGCACCGCGACCTTTAAGATCTATTGTGCCCCCTTTCAATACCTTATCACAATTACGAGTTCGCCTCAAATACAGTTCTTTACAGAGTTGTATTGAGGGTAATGGACTCATATTGCGCATAGGCTAAGCCAGTTTCCTTCAGGAATCTGAGAATGATAATTGCTGGTAAATTTGTTTTGGAAATTGAATTTCCTAATCACGTCATCCTTCGGAATGGCCAGGAGTGGTAGCTTTTTGACTAGTGCGTCGAATTGCCTCGATGTAATGTACCTGTCTTTACCTATCTCTTCTTTTGTCATTCTCATGATTGTCTTTTTTGCACACTCTGCTACCACTAGATGCAAAGGAGTCAGCTCCAGTAGCACCTCCATGGCCGCAGTTGGTCAAGTTCTCATGGCTCCTGTAATATAGAGGCATGCCAACCTATGAACCTTGCTGAGTGTCTCCCTCGCGCTAATCAGATTGGTTGTCTTGGTCCATGCTATTGCACCATAGGTTATTGTAGGTCGAACAATAGAGATGTACATCCATCTTAGAATACTTGGACTGCATCCCCAGGATTTGCCTGCCAAGCTTCGACAAATCATCAGAGCACGCATCGCTTTCCTGGTTACCTCTTCTGTATGTTTTTTCCAGATGAGCTTGCTGTCCAAGATTATTCCCAGATATTTAGCCTCTTTTACCGGAGTCAGTGTTGTACCCGACAGACTTATTGGTTTTAGTCGTTTCAGTTTTCGTTTTCTTGTGAAAGGTACTATGGTGGTTTTTGCCGGATTTAGGCTCAGCCCAGCCGACAGGCACTATTCCTTAGTTAAAGTTAGCTCCCTTTTGATAATATCGCATAGGGTCTCCTCCATTTTTCCTCTGGCTATGATTACTATGTCATCGGCATATGCCTAACATCTGATGCCATGGTTAGTTAGTATCTCTAGAAGCTCGTCTACAACTAGGCTCCACATGAGAGGAGATAGAACACCTCCTTGTGAGCATCCTCTTGTTGTGTCGACTTTTATTATGCCTCCTGGTGTGTGAGTCTCCGCTGATCTTGTGCTCAGGAGTTCATACATCCATTTCAATACTGTGTGGTTTACTTCCTTTTTGTCCAGAAAGCAAATACAACTATTTCTTTCGCATCAAGGCCGCTTTCTATAGTTTCTGTCAGTTGATAGAGTACAGTCTCTGTGGATCTGCCTGCCCTGTAAGCATGCTGATAGTAATGAAGAGGGGATGTCTGTAGTACTTCCTCTCTTATGTAGTCATTCACAGCCCTTTCCATTGTTTTGAGAAGAAACGATGTTAGGCTGCTTGATCTGTAGGACTTTGGTAGACTTGGGTCTTTTTTCCAAATTTTCGGAATGAACACTACCTTTGCCCGTCTCCACTGGTTCGGTATGTATTCCAGTGCTAGACTACATCTTAATATCATTAATAGAAATGGTATTAGTTTGCCTTGCCCTCTTTGAAGTAGGACTGGCGTGATTCCATCCACACCTGGGGATTTGAAGGGCTGAAACGAGTTAATTGCCCATTCCAGTCGCCCTTTGGAGAAAATCTCTTTTGCGACTCTCCAGTCTTCATCCCTTGGTATTGGCAGATTGTTTTCACACCTTTCTGTGTGTTGAGGACAGCCCGGAAAGTGGGTCTCCAATAGAAGTCTTGCCCTCTGTTCTTCACTTTCGGTGTATCTGCCGTCAGGTTTTCTTAGAGACTTTGTGGAGCCTGGCCGCAGCAGGGGTACGGGTGTTTGTCTCGCACAATTTCCTAAAGCTTTCTCTTTTAGAGCTTCTTATTTCTTTGTTGTAGGTGGTGAACGCCTGTTTGTAGCTTTGCCAATCTCCTGTACACTTGGCTGCATTGTACAGCTTGCGTACTTTGGACCGGAGCCTGGATAGCTTATTGCTCCACCATGGCACTCTCTTCCCCTTGAAATCCCCGCTTATTGGGCAGCTTGCTTCGAATGCTGTTATGATAGCTTTTGTTGTGCTCTCTTCAACATGTTTTAGCTCTAGAAATTGAGATGGAGCTCTTCTGATGTCAAGGTGCTCCAGATTACTTCCTAGCAGTGATTCAAAGAGATCCCAGTCAGTTTTCCTCGGGTTTCTTACAGTCTTACTTACTATTCCCGTATCGTTCAGATCGAACCGTATAATTCTATGGTCCGACATAGATGGTTCGCTGGACACTTTCCAGTCCCTAACAAGTCCGCTAAGCCTATGACTACCTGTGGTAATATCTAATACCTCCTGTCTGGCTCTCGTGACAAACGTGGGAACATTCCCAACATTAAAGATGGAGAGTGAAGAACTTAAGATAAATTGCAATAAGTGCTCACCTCTGTCATTTGTGTTGGTGCTCCCTCAGATGGTATTGTGGGCGTTGGCATCACATACAATCAGGAGCGGCATTTGCTGCCTGTTGCAGTACTCGACCAGTTTTTGTACTGCTGCTGGTACTGCCGGCCCATTCCCAGCACAGTACCCCGATGCCAGGACGACGGTTCGCTGACCACCTCCTGCCATGGTCAGTGTTACCCGAATGGGTACCAGGTCTCTTGTAGCGTATTCTGCAAGAACATAATTAATATTTTTATTAATAAGAATGCAAGTTCTTGGGTTGTGCACCCGAGTGTCCCAAATTACCTCTGCATTCCCGCATGTCAGTCCTTTGACTGTACCTTTCACGATGTAAGGCTCCTGGATAAGAACACAGCCCAGATCTTCCATTGTGAACATTCTTGCTATTACAGCAGATGCCGCTATAGTATGATGGATGTTCACCTGGGCTGCCTTAAGTTTGTAAGAGGGGTGCATCGAGCTCGTTGGGGGCTAATGCCCCGCTGTCCTCCTGGAGGAGTATACTCTCCTCTATCTCAACTACCGTCATTTCATGTTCCCTATCAGAGGACGAGTCTTCCGACAGGGACATGTATTCATCTCCTCCCTCAGTTACTTGCTCAGCAGAAGGAGCGAATGTAACAACCTACTGAGGATCTGATTTCTCCTCTGCAGGTTCTGTCCTCTCCGAAGTTGGGTTTGGAGTGGTCAACTGACTCATCTCCTCCTCCGACTTTTTGAGTCCAGACACTGCAACTCTGCCGAACCTGTAACACAGGGAATTGTTCTGACGTCTTATAACGTAAAAGGACTGTTCGTCTACTCCGAGGCCCAGTACCTGCCCGGTTCCCTCGTTTCGACCATACAGCACCGGTGCCATGACATAACGCCAAGCGACATAAGGCCAAATTTTAAAATTTGGCCTTATGTCGCTTTATTAAAGTGACATAAGACCAAATTATTGATTTGGCCTTATGTCACTTTCACAAAGCGACATAAGGCCAATTGGCTTTATGTCGCTTTCCGCTGTATGTCTGATTTAGGCTTACCTTATTAAAATATACCTTCCATTAAACATTCTGAGACATTTAAAAGGGAACGAGTGAAAAGTGTAATACGTATGGGGGGCATGCTGCCCCCCTGCAACCCCCTGCTTGGCCACAGGTCGCATTTGGGGTAAGTGCAAGATTGCGTATATGTTCCTTTCTGAAAACCATTCTAAGTATGTATATAAGGAAACATTGGATACCACCAACTTCGCGCATACCCCAAATCCTATCTGTAGCAAAGCAGGGAGGTTCGGGGGGTGCGCCATGCACCTCCATACCTATTTAATTTTTCAGCTGTTCCCTCATACTAACTCATTTGTTCAATTTCATTCCTCCTTCCACTTTAATTAAACAGATACATGTTATTAAAAATGTTGTTTTTTTTATTTATTTTTATTTGTTTAAACAAAATAAAGACATAATAACTTCTTGACTTCAATAGTTTTATTCTATAGTTTCTTTGCAAATTGGGCACAGAATCTAACAGTAAATATGCATACTGTTTTTCACAATTTGTCGACAAATTGGACAGAGAATGGGATTATTATTTTTTATATATTTCTCCGACAGCTGTGTATAACAATTTAAACATAATTTAAAATGGTTACACGACTGCAGAAGAATAGTACGAGTATTTTCGGAGCAAATAACACAAAGAATCGGCGGTTCGCTGGCGAAATTTTGTTGATTGTCCGAATCATCCTGTTCTTCAACTTCTTCGTCTTTATGACATTGCTCTAATTTAACGGATTCTTCAGTAAGCAGGTTGTTATTTTCGTTCGTCATCTGGTTGAGGAAGTCGTTAATTGAAATGATTTGTTTATTCAGTCTGTCCAAAATTGTCTCAATTTGGGAATGCTTGTCCTTGATTTTCTTCTTTGGAGGTTCAAAAATGTCGAAAGTACCATCTAGCGACATAAGAAATTCTCTCGATTTGATTTGATCCTCGTCCAACAAGACATCAAGAAATTTAAAAAAATGTCCATGCTTTGAAAGCTTTCCGCTTAGACAGCTATTATATCCTTCGATTACGCTCGTAGTTCTCATGGGCGAACCAAAGACAGACATGAGTAAAGGAGTTTCCTAATATTGAAATTATGAAATGAATTTTAACCCCAATGAAAAGTCTAAAACAATTATATAAAAGCAATAAATCAGTATTTACCTTCTCTATCCACTGCTTTCTAAAATAGATCAAAAAGTCTTTAAAAATACTTTCACCATTTTTCTTAAATGATATGTCATTCGCTTTTGAATTTAAAATATCAAACGCCAAATATATATCCTCCGGTTTCAAAAGGGGAAGAGTTAAAAATTGGCGAAACAGTCTATTGGCTTCCTGGTTTCTGTGCAAAAATGTCAATAACGTGGGTATCTTTGAGGCTCTTCTTCTTACAGCTTGACAAAAGTGAAACCAACATGATATGTACTTTGCATTTGGGAAAATTTTCTGTAAGCTATTCCTAAGACCTTTTTCGTAATCCGTTGTAAAAGAATCGGGTTTGAATTGAAACAAATTTGCCTCAATATATTGGAATACATGAGTATAAGCGGGGACCGACTTATGACTCATGAGAACGTAAATGAAAGGGTAAACCTGAAATCGAAATATCTTGTTTTACAAAAAGAGCAATTGTTTTCTTATTGATTGAAAGATTTTTATCCATTTACTAGAACTTAAATAAAGACGGTCACCACAACACAAATCAATAGTGTAACTTACATGAGTATTATGCGAAAAGTGCACAATGAGGAGCTGCTTATAACCGCATGACGGCACAACACCAAAAGTGCTATCCAAAAGATATTTTCGAGAGGAACCGCTTGGTAGGTTTTTAATCGTAGTTGCGATTGTTGGTGACAAAAAAAAATATAGCAAAAGTTTTCTTCTATAATAGTGCTCCTATAAAAAGGTTCGGTATTTTTGAATCGCGACATGCCAAAACTATTCATTATAGTTTCGGTTTTAAACAAGTCCAAAATCTCTTTCGCTGTAACCGGATTTTTTGGAAATGACTTGCTTCGTATTCGCATAAGATGCCTTCGCAATTTACCAAACTGAACCTAGTAATATGAATTAGGCGTATTTTAGAAATAAGATGCAGGGAAAATATGTTGGGAATCTTTTACCAACAAAAGAAGAAAAAAAACAAATTTAGTCTGGTTCAAACAAACAATCAGATTGTTATCTTCAAGAAATACTTTGTGTAGCTTACCTGCGGAGGGCTTTCACAATCCTTTGCACACACTTTATTAAAAACTTCCCGAATTCCGTTTCGCTTAAGGGAAGGACTTGCACATTCTTCTTTTAATGTATTTATAACTTTAAGTTTTTTCCTCAAATTTTCGCTATCCGAATGGTTATGCGCGACACTTACTTTGGGGATACGAACTAGATTTTCATTATTTAAATCGATCACTGCACTGGCACTACATGTTTTGTTATAGCAAATATAACGCTTTGATAAGTCACAATTTACTTTCAATTTATATAATTGTTTGATTGCTGGTATATATAGGAGTTTGCTACTTTTTCTGAAACCTTCACAAAGTTCGTAACTATATATCAACTCACTGTAATTTTCCATGGCACCACGTTCCGCTTACGACCAGTGTACGAATGAGAACCGTGCAAATTTGCAATACAAAATTACCATCAGTGGTCAATTCTTATCATTATTCAAACGGTAAAAGAGGTTGTTTGTTATTGAAAAATAAAAAAACAAGGTATTTGGTGTTATGTCTCAAAAAAAATTGGCGTTATGTCGCTTTGTTGAGCGACATAAGACCAAATTCTGAAATTTGGCTTTATGTCACTTTGAGAAAGAGACATAAAGCCAAATACTAAAATTTGGCCTTATGTCGCTTGGCGTTATGTCCGGGCCCCTACAGCACCTTCCACAGTTTTACATTTATTCCCTCGTTTTGCGCTTCGAGGAGAGCTAGTGTTGTTTTGTGCTCCTGTCCAGCGGTTTTGGGGTTTTCGCTTTCTGGCCAGTGCTGGGTTGCACCGGGTTGGTAATCTCACTGTCGTGGCGAGTTTACTTTGACATCCAAGACAGCTAATTTGACAGCCAGTCTGTCAAATGTCTTACAACAAGAGCGATTCATATAGAGATCGCTCCTTCATTAACTACTGACTCGTGTGTTATTGCACTCTGAAATTTAATTGTACGTAGAGGAACACCACTTGAAATGTTCAGTGATAACGGCACGAATTTTAAAGGCGCCGATTGGGAACTAATGGAAGCATACAAGAATATAGATTCCTGCAAACTCGTGGGAGCATTCACCACCGTTACCACCAAATGGACATTCATTCCGCCGGGATCCCCTCACATGGGTGGTAGCTGTATGCGTTCAATTAAAACGGTACTGAGGCAAATAACACCAGATCGACATCTTTCAGATGAGTTGCTGAGAAGTATGCTGCTTGAAATAGAGAACATCATTAACTCGCGACCGCTCAGGAGAATGAGGAAGCATTAACACCAAATCACTTCCTCTTGGGATCCTCGAATGGGTCTAAGCCTTGGAGTGGATTAGATGAAGACAAACATGTTCTCACAACGTTTCTGGCGTCGCTGGGTAAGCGAATACCTTCCGACTACCACGCGGCGAACCAAGTGGTTTCAACCGGTGGAACCAGTAAAAAAGGATGACATCGTCTTGATTGCAGATCCAGATAGTCCCCGAAATTGCTGGCCAAAAGGACGAGTTTTGGAAGTTAAGTTGGCAAAAGACGGGTAAGTGAGAAGCTCGACAGTTCAAACGAAATCTGAGATTTCAAGACAAGACAAGAACAGGGTCAGTGACCGACGCGTCACAAGCAATTCGTGGTATTAAACCACCCCTCTCACAGCTGAGGGAAAAGGTGGATACAAAGATCATTGAAATGGCAAACTGTAGATGACACGGTCTATCTACATGTGTGACTACTAAAGCATTATGGCCCACACCCCTATCATAGGATCCGTCGTAACCTCGATCGCGTTCGGAATTCGGATATCGGTATCATAGAATTCCATCGGAACGAAGGTTCGTAACTTTGACGTACGAAAATTTCGAAATCTGTAACAAAGCTATCATAGGATAGCAATCAATCGGAAATCTGACAGATAAAATTAAATTATCCTCCGAAGAAGAATTGTTGTCGGAACTATTGATAAAATAAGTTAAGTCTGTGAATTTGTTGCAAAAATACTATTAAAACACTGGTAAAATGCAGCAAAAATAGTTTAATAATAAATTGTATGCAAACCACAATAAAAGTTTGTTTTCGTTTTATATTAGAAGGGGAAGGAACAAAAAAAAACAGCACAGCAATTGGAAGAACAAAATATACAAACAATGCAACCTGGATATAGAGAATCAATTGCTTGGATTCGAATGTTATTGCCACAAATCTAAAAAAGAGTCTGCGGTGACGAGGAACGAGAGGACACTCCTCACTACCTCTGTCACTGCCCTAGTCTTTGTCAGTTGCGTCATATATAAGATTTACATTAAATTTCAAATTAACCTCTAAGATCTCGTTGCAGGTTCACAAAGAAATCGGGATGGCTCCGGCACAACGAAGAACAATGAGTGCGACAAGGGTTATAAGTATAATATAATATATTATAGTATACTAAGTGTAATAATACACTAAACCCCAATTCAGAATCACACTGCGTCCTTAAGGACCTAAGGGATGCGTGGCTTGTGCCCGTTACCTACCTACCTACCATGTGCTGGGTTTTAAAACACCATTTAGGAAAAACCCTAGTTTGACAACGAGTGCAGCCAGGCACATGCAGCAAACCGAGAATCCTACCAGGCAACGCTGCATCGAACCACGAGAGCTGTTTGTAAGCAGGGAGGAATGATGTCCGAAAGTTTTGCCAAAGGGTTTAACTTTTATCAAATGGGTATAAAATTCGTGCAGATAGTCTACCCCCGCTGGAATGTTTAAAGCAGCTGGAGATGATCTGGTTGGGCGCATGCACCAGCTCATCTATAAGATACGGTCGGAGGAAAGTATGCCCGATGAGTGGAATCTCAATCTCGTTTGCCCGATCCACAAGAAGGGAGACCCCTTTGACTGCGCCAACTATCGAAGGATAAGTCTGCTTAACATCCTGTGTGAACGCCTGAAACCTTTCGTTGTTGTTGAGATTTATGGCTGAAACACAACAGTGCAGCCCCGGCAGCTGACCTCCTCGTGGTGGGGGGCGGGCAACAGGTTTGTGGTGTGCATATTGTACGCCACAAGCCTGGCTAACGAAGCGCAACCCCCTCGGATGACAAGAAGAAGACGAACAGCCTCGGATACCGCCTACCCTGGTGTGCCAGGGCCCCATTCGGAGCCAGGCCTGAATGGTTGCAGTATGCGAGCGTCTGGTGGCCGGCCTGTCCCGCTCGGCAGCCGGTCGGGCTCAGCCCGAAGCAGTTACGAGCAACCCGGCAGTGGCCTCGTGAGCCACTACGAGGGTGGGAGGGGGATCACGCCATGCACTAACCAGTGCGTGCGAGGGTTAAAAGGCAACGGACAACGGCATCGGCTTAGGATAGGCACATGGAACGTCTCATCGCTCACAGGAAAGGATCTCGAGCTGGTTGGAGAGGCTGCCAGATATCGGTTAGATATCGTAGGCATTTCTTCGACCAAGCAAAGAGGATCTAGAACTGTGGATCTTTCGGACGGGTGGAAACTCTTCCTGTCGGGAGTGGCACCTCAAATGTCTGCACAGGCGGGAGTGGGGATACTCACAAGTCCCAGGCTGGCAGACAGAGTATTGGAGTGGATACCGTTAGGAGGGAGAGTCGGGATCTTAAAGCTCAAGCTTGAAAGATCAACTTTGGCTCTAGTGCAGGTGTATGCACCGAATCTAGAGTCAGAGTATGCGGCTTTCCTGGATGAAGTTGATGCTGCCCTTGACAGGGTGGCTGAGATGGATTCCTTTATTCTGATGGGTGACTTCAATGCTCACGTGGGTGTGGATGTAACGACATCGGGGAGTGAGATTGGGAGGAACGGTGATCTTCATCAGAACATGAACGGAGAGAAGATGTTGGATTTTTGCTGTGCAAATGGCATGTCCATTATGAACACCTTCTTTCCACACAAAGACATCCATAAATACACATGGTACCGTCGGAGTCTTCAACAGAAATCGTTGATAGATTTCTTTGTGGTACCATCGTGTGTGAAACGGATGGTTTGTGACGTTCGTGTGTTGAGAGGGGCTGAACTGTCAACTGATCATCACCTGGTGTTGTGTACGCTGCATCTTTCTGATAAAGTACCTCTTCTGCCAAGGCGGAAACCAAGAGTGGTTACACGCATACGGTGGGAGAAACTACAGAACAGTGAGGTGCAGCAACATTTTGCACGGCGCATATCCGAAGGGTTTGAGCAAATTCCAACTGTTCCATCGCATGTAGAGGACGAATGGCGACTGTTTTCAACAGCTGTCATTGCTTCTGCACGTGATGTTTGTGGGGTGAAGCGGCTTGGTGTGGCGGCTGGTGGTGAGAAAAGAACTGCGTGGTTTAAAACACCCGGAGTTCAAGAAGCCATCAGAGAGAAGAAGAAGACCTACAGAGACTGGATTCTCTTGGGGAACTCTGATTCTCGTGACCGGTACACTGAGGCGCGAAGAACTTGCAAATTGGCTGTGCGAGCAGCTAAAGAGCAGACTTGGAAGGAGTTCGGCGAGAAGTTGGAAAGCGACCATAGATCTGCGAAAAAGGTGTTC
Organism: Myathropa florea; assembly: GCA_930367185.1. NCBI lineage: Eukaryota > Metazoa > Arthropoda > Insecta > Diptera > Syrphidae > Myathropa > Myathropa florea. The sequence goes on along the minus strand of OV884002.1, from coordinate 91,866,365 downwards.
TGGCAAACCATTCGCCGGCTCAGAGGGAGGAAATACAACGCCATCGAAGGAGTCAAATCCAAAGATGGCGTGTTGCTTTCCAATGAGGTGGACATCTTGCGCAGATGGAGCGAGCACTTTTCGGAGCTGCTCAATCCCGAACAGGGCACTGAGGGTGACAGTCCTGTAGTCTTGAGTAGGGCGGAGAATAGTCCAACGGTGGAGGAAGTCATTTTGGCGATTGAATCGCTAAAAGTTGGCAAATCCGCCGGTGTGGATGAAATCCGGCCAGAAATGCTTAAGGCTGTGGGTAAAGAGGGAGTTTTATGGCTCTCTCGTGTCATTAAGGTGGCTTGGGAACGCGGTGAAACACCTGGTGATTGGCAGACTGGGGTGATTGTCCCTCTCTTCAAAAAGGGGAACAAAAAAGAGTGCTCCAATTATAGGGGCATATCTCTTTTAAGTCTCCCAGGTAAAGTCTACGCTAAGGTGTTGGAGGCGCGTTCTAGAGCTATGGTCGAATCCAGGATGGGGGATGAACAGTGCGGTTTTCGTCCCGGCAGAAGTACAACCGACCAGCTTTTCACTCTAAGAATGGTACTTGAGAAGGCTTGGGAGTACGCCAAACCGATCTACAGTTGTTTTGTAGATTTGGAAAAGGCATACGACCGAGTTCCTCGAGGTAAACTCTGGAGTGTTCTGCAGGAGTATGGGATTGATGGTTCTTTGTTGAGGGCCATTCAGTCTCTATACACAAACTGTAGTAGCTGTGTTCGGGTTAACGGTAGTAAATCAACACCTTTCACCGTGGGCGTTGGACTTCGCCAAGGGTGCGTTTTGTCACCTCTCCTTTTCATTATATATATGGACTGGATGTTACAGCGCAGTCGAGGCGAGGAATGTTTCACATTGGGAGAGTTGAGGGTAAGTCATCTTCTTTTTGCAGATGACTTAGTCATCCTCACATCCTCCCAGATAGAACTACAGCGCGCGCTAGATAGGTTTGTGGCCGTATGTGCTGATGCTGGGATGAGGGTTAACGTGGACAAATCCGAGGTTATGGTTATTTCCAGAACCCCTGTTCAATGCACTCTACATGTTAGTGGAGTCCCATTGAAACAGGTGGAGAAGTTCAAGTATCTCGGGGTCTTCTTCACGAGTGATGGGAGGAATAATGCTGAGCTTTCCTGTAGGATTGGTCAAGCTGGGTCAATTTTGAAACAGCTTGGTCGATCTGTAATCAGGAAGGCCGAGCTTGATGTCAAAGCCAAGTTAGCGGTTTTTAACGCAGTATTTGTTCCAACTCTCACCTATGGTCATGAAATTTGGGTAATGACCGAAAGAATAAGATCGCGAATACAAGCTGCCGAGATGAGATTTCTTCGTGCTGTTGTGGGAATTACTCGCCGGGATAGGGTGAGAAACACGACAGTGCGCGGGGAATTGAATGTTGGGCAGCTGCTTCTTCGAACGGAAAGGGCTGTACTTCGTTGGTTTGGTCACGTGGCACGAATGTCCTCATCATCACGACTACCGAGGCGTGCCTTGAATGCGATTCCATCAGGTAGGCGACCGCTTGGCAGACCTAGGATGAGATGGTTGGACCAAGTCCAAACACTCGCCTGGTTGCGCTTGGGCATAGCTCCTGATGAGTTAGAGTCGATGGCGGAGGATCGAGTGGCCTGAAGATCTCTCGTGCATGCATTGCCCCCGCGACCCCTTTAGTGGAACATGCGGGTCATTGAAAATGAGATGAGATGAGATGATGATGAGACACAACAGTGCCTTGCGCTAGCCGATTTCATGTTACGGAGGATGTGCGTTGACGCACTGCGTTAATAAGCTGTTCCCTCTCTCTCTCAAATACCAAATGAAAAATATTCCGTCAACTGTTTTCATTTCTGAAATGTCAAATCAAAATATATTCTAGTCAAACAATTGAACGTTAAAGGAATTGCGGAAAATTAATGCCAAGAAAGTTATAAAAATTGAAAAAAGTCCTTCTTGTTGCTAATTTGGCGTATTCATGCTTCCAAGCGTACATGGATTTCAAATTAGTTTTGTAGTTAAAATAATTTTAGACCGCTGTTTCATGTCTCAAATATCAGTTGCCACAAGTTCTTCTGAATTTGGGAATCATTTCTCAATTTCGCATGTTGAATAATGACTTGCGTTGGGATTACGTTTACGTTTTATTACGATCCTCTCATCTCTCATTTTTCACTTACGTAGGTCGATGCAGTATTTCGTGTATGTCCATTGAATTGAGTGCGTTGATAGACAACGCTGACGGTGACGCACTATTGTGTTACAGCCATTACACTCACGCGTTCACACAACCTCCAAGATGCACGACCATAGCCATCGCCGTGAGTTCGCTGGAAATGTTGACCGAAGATCAGGATTCCGGCTAAAAAATCATATTCTCGCAGGAGGCCCATCTTGCCAACAAAAAAAAATTACCGTCATTGGAGCGACAAGCATAAATGCATCTACAAAGGTTCACTTGGTGATGTGGTTTATGGTATGGCAGCATCATCTGACTTAATTTCTTTCGAAGTGAGGAAGATTAGTTTCAGATAAAGAGCGATGTTAACCGACATTCGGCAACATCGATATATCCGAGCTGTGGTTCTATCAAAACTGCGCTATATGCCATACAAGCTACGCAACGCTAAAACACTCGATTATTTTCTCTGGGGCTATATCAAGTCCTTAGTCTAGGCTAACATGGCAACCACTTTAAACGAGTTCGAGGTCAACATTCGCTGAATAGCGTCGCGCATATTGGGCTGAGTCATCAAAAAATGGGACCGACTGCTCGAAGCACTACCAATGAAGCCGATCCGACCATTCGAATAATGTGATATTTCCTACATAAGAACTCATTAGGCTAACCTGCCACCGTATACCTGCAACTAAAAGTAGGGGTCACTATCAATTTGCTTCACAATAATAATCACTCATGAGTCTGTAATAGTACGAGACTTGCTGTGAAAAAGTAATAAGGTGAAAATATTTTATTCCACGAATATTACAAATTTCGATGGTCCTATGGTCTGATGGTTAATGGATATAAACAACAAATGAAATCGAAATTTTAAAACGGAAGTTTTAGCACAAGCTTTTTTGAAGCCATTTGACATTTTCCGAATGTCAAAATTAAGAATGCATGTGGGTTTGGCGAACACATCTTCAATTGAAACTTTTCGCCTTATTCTTAAGTGCTTCATAAGGGTTCTGGTGGTACGGAATACTAAAAATTGTTCATTGCACTTTTCATACCTATCGATTTGATGCTTACAAAACACTGTCCTTTTATGTTCTCTTCTCTGTCAAATTAAAAATCCAATTCAACTTATTTATTATAAATTAGATTTACTTTCACATTTATTACAATATAAGTGATATAAGCAAAATTATATTATCTTTCCATTGCACTGACTTGCTGTCGTAAATAGTCTAAATAATCAATTCTATCTTTAATTGCATCGTATTGATAGCCAATATGTTCTCGTATCAAGTTTATTTTATGCAAATTATTTGCACTTGTTTCCATTATTCCTTCCGTTTGAGCTAAATTCTTTGCACTTTGGGTTAAAACCTGTAATATTTAAGAAATAGCAACTCATATGTTAATAAGCTTGTATTAACCTCATTTGTCCTGGATCCCCTAACCACTTGGCGCACCACAGAGCCAATGTTGTTGAGATTTACACTCACGCGTTCACACAACCTTTTCTTGCTGTCACTAAAGAGGTGTCGAGCACTGCTACTTGATGCAGATGCCATTACGAAACACTAGCAACCAAATACTGTTGTTCAACTGAAAAAGAAACATCAAATGCAAAAATTGTGTATTTTACAGTTATTGACAGATTTATTAATATTACTTTTTTTTAATATAAATTCATTTGTTACATACATCTTAAAGCAATCTTAAAGCTTTTCCGTCTCCCTGATTGAATGAAATAGATTGTATTGGAGAATGTAACGTCATCCTAACATGTTGAATATTGAGAGTTGATCTCTGTTAATGCATAGTTAAATTTTGCAATTTGTTTACATTTAAACCATTCAAATCAAATCATTTGTAAACTTAGTTCGCCGGATTTCTACAATTAAAACTGCAATCTGTAGACAACTCATTTTTAAGGTTGGTGGGGTTGTTGCCGCATAGGTCTTTTGTCTTGGATTTTGAAACATTTACACACCTCATCAAGTGATATATTAATCAACAGATCTTTTGAAATGAGTTTGAGTTTTGCTTAAACACTTTTCGATCGAGTGTACCGTTTTAAAAAGTATGGACGTCCAAAGTTTTCTTTTGGTGTCCCCATCCCATTTCTAAATCTGTGTTTAAAAATCTGAACAAGTCACAGAAACTCTGCTTCATTGAGTATTTTCGCTTAAAAATGGTCAATCATCGACATGCAAATGTTGGAGATCTGAAACTAAGCATTAAGAAATGATAAATATCAAAATATCGATTTTTGTGCAAATTTCGAGATATCAGAAATATCATAGGTTTAAAATTTTTAATTTTGCATTTTCACACATTTCATTTCGTTATCCCTCCGACTCAATTCAACCCCTAAATGGCCAGCAGCAATGTACGTACATAAGCCGGCATAACATTGATTGGGTATGATGGAAGGGGTTTTACGAGTATGTGTTAGATAAATTTGGATATAAGTATAAGTAAAGCATTTTTGAATGGATCTTTGTTTGTTTTTATGTGTTGCGACAATTACGCAAACCACTCCTCTAGCGGATTAAAACTGGCACTTTGTTGCGGCAATTACGCAAATGACTTCCTTCAAAGAAGCAGATAAATTCTCTTTAATTTTCAAAAACAATTTACTAAAAACAGGCAAAACACAAAATGTTACTTAAAGAAAAATTAAAAATTTCTTAAGTTTTTTCTCTCGTTCTCCTTTCAAAAGTATTTTAAAGATACTAAGATACCGCCCTTTTTAATTTCCCTCTCAAAACTCCCCAACTTCTCGAACATATTTGGTATTGTACATTGGGACACGTTCGGGGTTCTTGCGCGGCTGAGAGATTTGTAGTATATTGGCAGCATTGCCAACACTCCCCTTGGTAATCTCACTGTCGTGGTGAGTTTACTTTGACATCCAAGACAGCTAATTTGACAGCCGGTCTGTCAAAAATCTCAGATTTCGTTTGAACTGTCGCGCTTCTCACTTGCCCGTCTTTTGCCAACTTAACTTCCAAAACTCGTCTTTTTGGCCAGCAATTTCGGGGACTATCTGGATCTGCAATCAAGATGATGTCATCCTTTTTTATTGGTTCCACCGGTTGAAACCACTTGGTTCACCGCGTGATAGTCGGAAGGTTTTCGCTTACCCAGCGACGCCAGAAACGTTGTGCGTATCTTTGTGGCAACAGCCAATTTCTTCTGAGAACATGTTTTTGTTCATCTAATGCACTCCAAGGCTTAGACCCATTCGAGGATCCCAAGAGGAAGTGATTCGGTGTTAATGCTTCCTCATTCTCCTGAGCGGTCGCGAGTTAATGATGTTCTCTATTTCAAGCAGCATACTTCTCAGCAACTCATCTGAAAGATGTCGATCTGGTGTTATTTGCCTCAGTACCGTTTTAATTGAACGCATACAGCTACCACCCATGTGAGGGGATCCCGGCGGAATGAATGTCCATTTGGTGGTAACGGTGGTGAATGCTCCCACGAGTTTGCAGGAATCTATATTCTTGTATGCTTCCATTAGTTCCCAATCGGCGCCTTTAAAATTCGTGCCGTTATCACTGAACATTTCAAGTGGTGTTCCTCTACGTACAATTAAATTTCAGAGTGCAATAACACACGAGTCAGTAGTTAATGAAGGAGCGATCTCTATATGAATCGCTCTTGTTGTAAGACATGTTATTAAAACTCCATATCGTTTCTCTGTTCTTCTAGCATTCACTACAAGCATCAGCCCGAAATAGTCTATGCCAACATAGGAAAACGGACGCATAAATGTCTTCATTCTTGCAGGCGGAAGTTGTGTCATCATCTAGAGCGACTATAGGCTCCCATTCCTCGACTTCGAAAGACCCTTCAATTGCCAATACCCTACAGAGAGGAGTGGGCGTCCAATGAACCCATCAACAATACAGTACGACCATAAAGGCATACACCGATACACAAGCGCGGGCATTTTCTCCAATGAGCTAAACTTGCACTGCTCAATCAGACTCCCTGATTATGGCCGTGTGTTTCAAGTGGAGGTCCTGGCGGCTAAAACGATATCAATGATGGCAATACCAGCAGCTGATATCACCATTTTTATTGAGGGTCAGGCGGCCATGAAAGCTATATCCCCAATAGAAATCAAGTCCAAGCTAGTCGCAAGCTGTCGCGAAGATCTTGGCTCACAGAACTTGATAAATCTGTGCTGGGTCCCGGGACATAGGGACATAGCCGACAATGAGATAGCTGATGAACTTGCCAGAACAGGGTCAGTGACCGACGCGTCACAAGCAATTCGTGGTATTAAACCACCCCTCTCACAGCTGAGGGAAAAGGTGGATACAAAGATCATTGAAATGGCAAACTGTAGATGACACGGTCTATCTACATGTGTGACTACTAAAGCATTATGGCCCACACCCCTATCATAGGATCCGTCGTAACCTCGATCGCGTTCGGAATTCGGATATCGGTATCATAGAATTCCATCGGAACGAAGGTTCGTAACTTTGACGTACGAAAATTTCGAAATCTGTAACAAAGCTATCATAGGATAGCAATCAATCGGAAATCTGACAGATAAAATTAAATTATCCTCCGAAGAAGAATTGTTGTCGGAACTATTGATAAAATAAGTTAAGTCTGTGAATTTGTTGCAAAAATACTATTAAAACACTGGTAAAATGCAGCAAAAATAGTTTAATAATAAATTGTATGCAAACCACAATAAAAGTTTGTTTTCGTTTTATATTAGAAGGGGAAGGAACAAAAAAAAACAGCACAGCAATTGGAAGAACAAAATATACAAACAATGCAACCTGGATATAGAGAATCAATTGCTTGGATTCGAATGTTATTGCCACAAATCTAAAAAAGAGTCTGCGGTGACGAGGAACGAGAGGACACTCCTCACTACCTCTGTCACTGCCCTAGTCTTTGTCAGTTGCGTCATATATAAGATTTACATTAAATTTCAAATTAACCTCTAAGATCTCGTTGCAGGTTCACAAAGAAATCGGGATGGCTCCAGCACAACGAAGAACAATGAGTGCGACAAGGGTTATAAGTATAATATAATATATTATAGTATACTAAGTGTAATAATACACTAAACCCCAATTCAGAATCACACTGCGTCCTTAAGGACCTAAGGGATGCGTGGCTTGTGCCCGTTACCTACCTACCTACCATGTGCTGGGTTTTAAAACACCATTTAGGAAAAACCCTAGTTTGACAACGAGTGCAGCCAGGCACATGCAGCAAACCGAGAATCCTACCAGGCAACGCTGCATCGAACCACGAGAGCTGTTTGTAAGCAGGGAGGAATGATGTCCGAAAGTTTTGCCAAAGGGTTTAACTTTTATCAAATGGGTATAAAATTCGTGCAGATAGTCTACCCCCGCTGGAATGTTTAAAGCAGCTGGAGATGATCTGGTTGGGCGCATGCACCAGCTCATCTATAAGATACGGTCGGAGGAAAGTATGCCCGATGAGTGGAATCTCAATCTCGTTTGCCCGATCCACAAGAAGGGAGACCCCTTTGACTGCGCCAACTATCGAAGGATAAGTCTGCTTAACATCCTGTGTGAACGCCTGAAACCTTTCGTTGTTGTTGAGATTTATGGCTGAAACACAACAGTGCCTTGCGCTAGCCGATTTCATGTTACGGAGGATGTGCGTTGACGCACTGCGTTAATAAGCTGTTCCCTCTCTCTCTCAAATACCAAATGAAAAATATTCCGTCAACTGTTTTCATTTCTGAAATGTCAAATCAAAATATATTCTAGTCAAACAATTGAACGTTAAAGGAATTGCGGAAAATTAATGCCAAGAAAGTTATAAAAATTGAAAAAAGTCCTTCTTGTTGCTAATTTGGCGTATTCATGCTTCCAAGCGTACATGGATTTCAAATTAGTTTTGTAGTTAAAATAATTTTAGACCGCTGTTTCATGTCTCAAATATCAGTTGCCACAAGTTCTTCTGAATTTGGGAATCATTTCTCAATTTCGCATGTTGAATAATGACTTGCGTTGGGATTACGTTTACGTTTTATTACGATCCTCTCATCTCTCATTTTTCACTTACGTAGGTCGATGCAGTATTTCGTGTATGTCCATTGAATTGAGTGCGTTGATAGACAACGCTGACGGTGACGCACTATTGTGTTACAGCCATTACACTCACGCGTTCACACAACCTCCAAGATGCACGACCATAGCCATCGCCGTGAGTTCGCTGGAAATGTTGACCGAAGATCAGGATTCCGGCTAAAAAATCATATTCTCGCAGGAGGCCCATCTTGCCAACAAAAAAAAATTACCGTCATTGGAGCGACAAGCATAAATGCATCTACAAAGGTTCACTTGGTGATGTGGTTTATGGTATGGCAGCATCATCTGACTTAATTTCTTTCGAAGTGAGGAAGATTAGTTTCAGATAAAGAGCGATGTTAACCGACATTCGGCAACATCGATATATCCGAGCTGTGGTTCTATCAAAACTGCGCTATATGCCATACAAGCTACGCAACGCTAAAACACTCGATTATTTTCTCTGGGGCTATATCAAGTCCTTAGTCTAGGCTAACATGGCAACCACTTTAAACGAGTTCGAGGTCAACATTCGCTGAATAGCGTCGCGCATATTGGGCTGAGTCATCAAAAAATGGGACCGACTGCTCGAAGCACTACCAATGAAGCCGATCCGACCATTCGAATAATGTGATATTTCCTACATAAGAACTCATTAGGCTAACCTGCCACCGTATACCTGCAACTAAAAGTAGGGGTCACTATCAATTTGCTTCACAATATTAATCACTCATGAGTCTGTAATAGTACGAGACTTGCTGTGAAAAAGTAATAAGGTGAAAATATTTTATTCCACGAATATTACAAATTTCGATGGTCCTATGGTCTGATGGTTAATGGATATAAACAACAAATGAAATCGAAATTTTAAAACGGAAGTTTTAGCACAAGCTTTTTTGAAGCCATTTGACATTTTCCGAATGTCAAAATTAAGAATGCATGTGGGTTTGGCGAACACATCTTCAATTGAAACTTTTCGCCTTATTCTTAAGTGCTTCATAAGGGTTCTGGTGGTACGGAATACTAAAAATTGTTCATTGCACTTTTCATACCTATCGATTTGATGCTTACAAAACACTGTCCTTTTATGTTCTCTTCTCTGTCAAATTAAAAATCCAATTCAACTTATTTATTATAAATTAGATTTACTTTCACATTTATTACAATATAAGTGATATAAGCAAAATTATATTATCTTTCCATTGCACTGACTTGCTGTCGTAAATAGTCTAAATAATCAATTCTATCTTTAATTGCATCGTATTGATAGCCAATATGTTCTCGTATCAAGTTTATTTTATGCAAATTATTTGCACTTGTTTCCATTATTCCTTCCGTTTGAGCTAAATTCTTTGCACTTTGGGTTAAAACCTGTAATATTTAAGAAATAGCAACTCATATGTTAATAAGCTTGTATTAACCTCATTTGTCCTGGATCCCCTAACCACTTGGCGCACCACAGAGCCAATGTTGTTGAGATTTACACTCACGCGTTCACACAACCTTTTCTTGCTGTCACTAAAGAGGTGTCGAGCACTGCTACTTGATGCAGATGCCATTACGAAACACTAGCAACCAAATACTGTTGTTCAACTGAAAAAGAAACATCAAATGCAAAAATTGTGTATTTTACAGTTATTGACAGATTTATTAATATTACTTTTTTTTAATATAAATTCATTTGTTACATACATCTTAAAGCAATCTTAAAGCTTTTCCGTCTCCCTGATTGAATGAAATAGATTGTATTGGAGAATGTAACGTCATCCTAACATGTTGAATATTGAGAGTTGATCTCTGTTAATGCATAGTTAAATTTTGCAATTTGTTTACATTTAAACCATTCAAATCAAATCATTTGTAAACTTAGTTCGCCGGATTTCTACAATTAAAACTGCAATCTGTAGACAACTCATTTTTAAGGTTGGTGGGGTTGTTGCCGCATAGGTCTTTTGTCTTGGATTTTGAAACATTTACACACCTCATCAAGTGATATATTAATCAACAGATCTTTTGAAATGAGTTTGAGTTTTGCTTAAACACTTTTCGATCGAGTGTACCGTTTTAAAAAGTATGGACGTCCAAAGTTTTCTTTTGGTGTCCCCATCCCATTTCTAAATCTGTGTTTAAAAATCTGAACAAGTCACAGAAACTCTGCTTCATTGAGTATTTTCGCTTAAAAATGGTCAATCATCGACATGCAAATGTTGGAGATCTGAAACTAAGCATTAAGAAATGATAAATATCAAAATATCGATTTTTGTGCAAATTTCGAGATATCAGAAATATCATAGGTTTAAAATTTTTAATTTTGCATTTTCACACATTTCATTTCGTTATCCCTCCGACTCAATTCAACCCCTAAATGGCCAGCAGCAATGTACGTACATAAGCCGGCATAACATTGATTGGGTATGATGGAAGGGGTTTTACGAGTATGTGTTAGATAAATTTGGATATAAGTATAAGTAAAGCATTTTTGAATGGATCTTTGTTTGTTTTTATGTGTTGCGACAATTACGCAAACCACTCCTCTAGCGGATTAAAACTGGCACTTTGTTGCGGCAATTACGCAAATGACTTCCTTCAAAGAAGCAGATAAATTCTCTTTAATTTTCAAAAACAATTTACTAAAAACAGGCAAAACACAAAATGTTACTTAAAGAAAAATTAAAAATTTCTTAAGTTTTTTCTCTCGTTCTCCTTTCAAAAGTATTTTAAAGATACTAAGATACCGCCCTTTTTAATTTCCCTCTCAAAACTCCCCAACTTCTCGAACATATTTGGTATTGTACATTGGGACACGTTCGGGGTTCTTGCGCGGCTGAGAGATTTGTAGTATATTGGCAGCATTGCCAACACTCCCCTTGGTAATCTCACTGTCGTGGTGAGTTTACTTTGACATCCAAGACAGCTAATTTGACAGCCGGTCTGTCAAAAATCTCAGATTTCGTTTGAACTGTCGCGCTTCTCACTTGCCCGTCTTTTGCCAACTTAACTTCCAAAACTCGTCTTTTTGGCCAGCAATTTCGGGGACTATCTGGATCTACAATCAAGATGATGTCATCCTTTTTTATTGGTTCCACCGGTTGAAACCACTTGGTTCACCGCGTGATAGTCGGAAGGTTTTCGCTTACCCAGCGACGCCAGAAACGTTGTGCGTATCTTTGTGGCAACAGCCAATTTCTTCTGAGAACATGTTTTTGTTCATCTAATGCACTCCAAGGCTTAGACCCATTCGAGGATCCCAAGAGGAAGTGATTCGGTGTTAATGCTTCCTCATTCTCCTGAGCGGTCGCGAGTTAATGATGTTCTCTATTTCAAGCAGCATACTTCTCAGCAACTCATCTGAAAGATGTCGATCTGGTGTTATTTGCCTCAGTACCGTTTTAATTGAACGCATACAGCTACCACCCATGTGAGGGGATCCCGGCGGAATGAATGTCCATTTGGTGGTAACGGTGGTGAATGCTCCCACGAGTTTGCAGGAATCTATATTCTTGTATGCTTCCATTAGTTCCCAATCGGCGCCTTTAAAATTCGTGCCGTTATCACTGAACATTTCAAGTGGTGTTCCTCTACGTACAATTAAATTTCAGAGTGCAATAACACACGAGTCAGTAGTTAATGAAGGAGCGATCTCTATATGAATCGCTCTTGTTGTAAGACATGTTATTAAAACTCCATATCGTTTCTCTGTTCTTCTAGCATTCACTACAAGCATCAGCCCGAAATAGTCTATGCCAACATAGGAAAACGGACGCATAAATGTCTTCATTCTTGCAGGCGGAAGTTGTGTCATCATCTAGAGCGACTATAGGCTCCCATTCCTCGACTTCGAAAGACCCTTCAATTGCCAATACCCTACAGAGAGGAGTGGGCGTCCAATGAACCCATCAACAATACAGTACGACCATAAAGGCATACACCGATACACAAGCGCGGGCATTTTCTCCAATGAGCTAAACTTGCACTGCTCAATCAGACTCCCTGATTATGGCCGTGTGTTTCAAGTGGAGGTCCTGGCGGCTAAAACGATATCAATGATGGCAATACCAGCAGCTGATATCACCATTTTTATTGAGGGTCAGGCGGCCATGAAAGCTATATCCCCAATAGAAATCAAGTCCAAGCTAGTCGCAAGCTGTCGCGAAGATCTTGGCTCACAGAACTTGATAAATCTGTGCTGGGTCCCGGGACATAGGGACATAGCCGACAATGAGATAGCTGATGAACTTGCCAGAACAGGGTCAGTGACCGACGCGTCACAAGCAATTCGTGGTATTAAACCACCCCTCTCACAGCTGAGGGAAAAGGTGGATACAAAGATCATTGAAATGGCAAACTGTAGATGACACGGTCTATCTACATGTGTGACTACTAAAGCATTATGGCCCACACCCCTATCATAGGATCCGTCGTAACCTCGATCGCGTTCGGAATTCGGATATCGGTATCATAGAATTCCATCGGAACGAAGGTTCGTAACTTTGACGTACGAAAATTTCGAAATCTGTAACAAAGCTATCATAGGATAGCAATCAATCGGAAATCTGACAGATAAAATTAAATTATCCTCCGAAGAAGAATTGTTGTCGGAACTATTGATAAAATAAGTTAAGTCTGTGAATTTGTTGCAAAAATACTATTAAAACACTGGTAAAATGCAGCAAAAATAGTTTAATAATAAATTGTATGCAAACCACAATAAAAGTTTGTTTTCGTTTTATATTAGAAGGGGAAGGAACAAAAAAAAACAGCACAGCAATTGGAAGAAAAAAATATACAAACAATGCAACCCGGATATAGAGAATCAATTGCTTGGATTCGAATGTTATTGCCACAAATCTAAAAAAGAGTCTGCGGTGACGAGGAACGAGAGGACACTCCTCACTACCTCTGTCACTGCCCTAGTCTTTGTCAGTTGCGTCATATATAAGATTTACATTAAATTTCAAATTAACCTCTAAGATCTCGTTGCAGGTTCACAAAGAAATCGGGATGGCTCCGGCACAACGAAGAACAATGAGTGCGACAAGGGTTATAAGTATAATATAATATATTATAGTATACTAAGTGTAATAATACACTAAACCCCAATTCAGAATCACACTGCGTCCTTAAGGACCTAAGGGATGCGTGGCTTGTGCCCGTTACCTACCTACCTACCATGTGCTGGGTTTTAAAACACCATTTAGGAAAAACCCTAGTTTGACAACGAGTGCAGCCAGGCACATGCAGCAAACCGAGAATCCTACCAGGCAACGCTGCATCGAACCACGAGAGCTGTTTGTAAGCAGGGAGGAATGATGTCCGAAAGTTTTGCCAAAGGGTTTAACTTTTATCAAATGGGTATAAAATTCGTGCAGATAGTCTACCCCCGCTGGAATGTTTAAAGCAGCTGGAGATGATCTGGTTGGGCGCATGCACCAGCTCATCTATAAGATACGGTCGGAGGAAAGTATGCCCGATGAGTGGAATCTCAATCTCGTTTGCCCGATCCACAAGAAGGGAGACCCCTTTGACTGCGCCAACTATCGAAGGATAAGTCTGCTTAACATCCTGTGTGAACGCCTGAAACCTTTCGTTGTTGTTGAGATTTATGGCTGAAACACAACAGTGCCTTGCGCTAGCCGATTTCATGTTACGGAGGATGTGCGTTGACGCACTGCGTTAATAAGCTGTTCCCTCTCTCTCTCAAATACCAAATGAAAAATATTCCGTCAACTGTTTTCATTTCTGAAATGTCAAATCAAAATATATTCTAGTCAAACAATTGAACGTTAAAGGAATTGCGGAAAATTAATGCCAAGAAAGTTATAAAAATTGAAAAAAGTCCTTCTTGTTGCTAATTTGGCGTATTCATGCTTCCAAGCGTACATGGATTTCAAATTAGTTTTGTAGTTAAAATAATTTTAGACCGCTGTTTCATGTCTCAAATGTCAGTTGCCACAAGTTCTTCTGAATTTGGGAATCATTTCTCAATTTCGCATGTTGAATAATGACTTGCGTTGGGATTACGTTTACGTTTTATTACGATCCTCTCATCTCTCATTTTTCACTTACGTAGGTCGATGCAGTATTTCGTGTATGTCCATTGAATTGAGTGCGTTGATAGACAACGCTGACGGTGACGCACTATTGTGTTACAGCCATTACACTCACGCGTTCACACAACCTCGAAGATGCACGACCATAGCCATCGCCGTGAGTTCGCTGGAAATGTTGACCGAAGATCAGGATTCCGGCTAAAAAATCATATTCTCGCAGGAGGCCCATCTTGCCAACAAAAAAAAATTACCGTCATTGGAGCGACAAGCATAAATGCATCTACAAAGGTTCACTTGGTGATGTGGTTTATGGTATGGCAGCATCATCTGACTTAATTTCTTTCGAAGTGAGGAAGATTAGTTTCAGATAAAGAGCGATGTTAACCGACATTCGGCAACATCGATATATCCGAGCTGTGGTTCTATCAAGACTGCGCTATATGCCATACAAGCTACGCAACGCTAAAACACTCGATTATTTTCTCTGGGGCTATATCAAGTCCTTAGTCTAGGCTAACATGGCAACCACTTTAAACGAGTTCGAGGTCAACATTCGCTGAATAGCGTCGCGCATATTGGGCTGAGTCATCAAAAAATGGGACCGACTGCTCGAAGCACTACCAATGAAGCCGATCCGACCATTCGAATAATGTGATATTTCCTACATAAGAACTCATTAGGCTAACCTGCCACCGTATACCTGCAACTAAAAGTAGGGGTCACTATCAATTTGCTTCACAATAATAATCACTCATGAGTCTGTAATAGTACGAGACTTGCTGTGAAAAAGTAATAAGGTGAAAATATTTTATTCCACGAATATTACAAATTTCGATGGTCCTATGGTCTGATGGTTAATGGATATAAACAACAAATGAAATCGAAATTTTAAAACGGAAGTTTTAGCACAAGCTTTTTTGAAGCCATTTGACATTTTCCGAATGTCAAAATTAAGAATGCATGTGGGTTTGGCGAACACATCTTCAATTGAAACTTTTCGCCTTATTCTTAAGTGCTTCATAAGGGTTCTGGTGGTACGGAATACTAAAAATTGTTCATTGCACTTTTCATACCTATCGATTTGATGCTTACAAAACACTGTCCTTTTATGTTCTCTTCTCTGTCAAATTAAAAATCCAATTCAACTTATTTATTATAAATTAGATTTACTTTCACATTTATTACAATATAAGTGATATAAGCAAAATTATATTATCTTTCCATTGCACTGACTTGCTGTCGTAAATAGTCTAAATAATCAATTCTATCTTTAATTGCATCGTATTGATAGCCAATATGTTCTCGTATCAAGTTTATTTTATGCAAATTATTTGCACTTGTTTCCATTATTCCTTCCGTTTGAGCTAAATTCTTTGCACTTTGGGTTAAAACCTGTAATATTTAAGAAATAGCAACTCATATGTTAATAAGCTTGTATTAACCTCATTTGTCCTGGATCCCCTAACCACTTGGCGCACCACAGAGCCAATGTTGTTGAGATTTACACTCACGCGTTCACACAACCTTTTCTTGCTGTCACTAAAGAGGTGTCGAGCACTGCTACTTGATGCAGATGCCATTACGAAACACTAGCAACCAAATACTGTTGTTCAACTGAAAAAGAAACATCAAATGCAAAAATTGTGTATTTTACAGTTATTGACAGATTTATTAATATTACTTTTTTTTAATATAAATTCATTTGTTACATACATCTTAAAGCAATCTTAAGGCTTTTCCGTCTCCCTGATTGTCTGAAAAAGATTGTATTGGAGAATGTAACGTCATCCTAACATGTTGAATATTGAGAGTTGATCTCTGTTAATGTATAGTTAAATTTTGCAATTTGTTTACATTTAAACCATTCAAATCAAATCATTTGTAAACTTAGTTCGCCGGATTTCTACAATAAAAACTGCAATCTGTAGACAACTTTACTTTACTTTACTGACAATTTTTAATGTTGGTGGGGTTGTTGCCGCATAGGTGAAATTGCCATGGATTTTGAAACATTTACACACTCCATCAAGTGATATATTAATCAACACATCTTTTGAAATGAATTTGAGTTTTGCGTAAACACTTTTCGATCCAGTGTACCGTTTTAAAAAGTATGGACGTCCAAAGTTTTCTTTTGGTGTCCCCATCCCATTTCTAAATCTGTGTTTACAAATCTGAACAAATCACAGAAACTCTGCTTCATTGAGTATTTTCGTTTAAAAATGGTCAATAATCGACAGGCAAATTTTGGAAATCGGAAACCTTAGCGTAAGCATTAAGAAATGATAAATATCAAAATATCGATTTATGTGCAAATTTCGAGATATCAGAGATATCATAGATTTCAAATTTAAAATTTTTTCATATTCACACATTTCATTTCGTTATCCCTCCGACTCAATTCAACCCCTAAATGGCCAACAGCAATGTACGTACATAAGCAGGCATAAGCAGTGATTGGGTATGATGGAAGGGGTTTTATGTGTTAGATAAATTTGGATATAAGTATAAGTAAAGCATTTGTGAATGCATCTTTGTTTGTTTGTATGTGTTGCGACAATAACGCAAACCACTTCCTCTAGCGGATAAAAACTGGCATTTTGTTGCGGCAATTACGCAAACAACTTCTTTGAAAGAAGCATATAAAGTCTGTTTAATTTTCAAAAACAATTTATTAAAAATAGGCAAAACACAAAATGTTACTTGAAGAAAAATTAAAAATTTCTTAAGTTTTTTCTCTCGTTCTCCTTTCAAAAGTATTTCAAAGATACTAAGATACCGCCCTTTTTAATTTCCCTCTCAAAACTCCCCAACTTCTCGAACATATTTGGTATTGTACATTGGGACACGTTCGGGGTTCTTGCGCGGCTGAGAGATTTGTAGTATATTGGCAGCATTGCCAACACTCCCCTTGGTAATCTCACTGTCGTGGTGAGTTTACTTTGACATCCAAGACAGCTAATTTGACAGCCGGTCTGTCAAAAATCTCAGATTTCGTTTGAACTGTCGCGCTTCTCACTTGCCCGTCTTTTGCCAACTTAACTTCCAAAACTCGTCCTTTTGGCCAGCATATTCGGGAACTATCTGGATCTGCAATCAAGAAGATGGCATCCTTTTTTATTGGTTCCACCAGTTGAAACCACTTGCAAGGCTGGAAGATTTGATGTATATTGGCAGCATTGCCAACACTCCCCTTGGTAATCTCACTGTCGTGGTGAGTTTACTTTGACATCCAAGACAGCTAATTTGACAGCCGGTCTGTCAAAAATCTCAGATTTCATTTGAACTGTCGCGCTTCTCACTTGCCCGTCTTTTGCCAACTTAACTTCCAAAACTCGTCCTTTTGGCCAGCAATTTCGGGGACTATCTGGATCTGCAATCAAGACGATGTCATCCTTTTTTATTGGTTCCACCGGTTGAAACCTCTTGGTTCGCCGCGTGATAGTCGGAAGGTATTCGCTTTCCCAGCGACGCCAGAAACGTTGCGAGAACATGTTTGTCTTCATCTAATCCACTCCAAGGCTTAGACCCATTCGAGGATCCCAAGAAGAAGTGATTCGGTGTTAATGCTTCCTCATTCTCATGGTCGATAGGTATGTATGTGAGCGGTCGCGAGTCAATGATGTTCTCTATTTCAAGCAGCATACTTCTCAGCAACTCAACTGTTCCCGGTCGGCGCCTTTAAAATTCGTGCCGTTATCACTGAATATTTCAAGCGCTATTCTTCTATGTGCAATGAAATTTCAGAGTTCTGTTCTTCTAGCATTCACTACAAGCATCAGCCCGAAATAGTCTATGCCGACATAGGAAATGTCTTCATTCTTGCAGGTGGAAGTTGTGTCATCATTGGGGGGTGTGGTTTTGCGACGGCGTTTTTGCATTTTTGGCATTCTTTGCGTAATTTTCAAAGAACATTCGCGTTACATAATATTTCTGGCGCAGTTCACTCATGGTTGCTCTGATGGTATATATTATGGTAGTGCCGTACTATAAGTGATGTTGTTGCATGTTCCTTCGGTAGAATGATAGGTCGTCGCAGTTCTCCAAATTTGTGGCAATACATCTCGATCCGGTTGGCCATAACGCCATGCTGGTCAATATGTGGACATATAGAAATTAGAGGGCTTGATTTGTTTACAAGTCGATTCGAAGACAGATCGGCAATTTCCTCTGGAAAAGCGTCCCATTGTGTTTGTCTTAGAATACACAACTCAGCCTGCTGGAGTTCGGCCTGGTTCAGTGGACCGATGTTCCTTTGTTCCTTCTTCAGCGTTGATCGCAGATTGTTTATGTAATGCGGCACAGCACAGCAGACGCGATCAGTCCGAAAACCGCTTCGGTTGAAGCCCTTCTGTTTTATGTAATTGATGAACTCCAACATACTGAGTTTTTAATTCCTCGCTCGTTGTTTCTTTTGGTGTTTTTTCTTGTAGACAGGTATCCTGATGAGATTTAAAAAATGCCGGTCCACTAAACCATGCATTCGACGCATTGAAATTGAGTATTTTTTGCCATTTTGTTCCTTCGTCAGCTATGTTGATTTTAGTGGAAATCCAGTTCCATTAATATATTTTTGTGATGTCAAGAATTTCGCTGACACGAACGCAACGAATTGTCGATATCGACGTCGATTTGGTTTGGACCTTTTCGCCGGTAAGTATTTGCAAGTTCTTGAATTCGGCCGCAAACTTAAAGGTGAAGCAATCTGCAGATGTGCACCACCACATACCAAGTGCCTTTTCGGTGGGCAGCTCGGAGTGTGTCTATGTTGATTTTTTCTTTGAGCTTGGCGTTTAATTCTTCTAAGACTGCCTTGGAGTTCAAAATCCAATTTCTAATTCAAAATCCACCCTGTTGATGAATATAAGTTATTTCTTTGGCAAGTCTTACCGCTTCCACTTCGGAGTCTACACTTTCCATCAGGTCGTCAACATAGTGGTTCTCACAAATAGACTTCATAGCTTTGGGGGTAATCAGTTTCAAAGTCCCTCGCGTTTTTATTTTGCACATACCGCGCACAGGAAGGGGAACATGTAGCGTTTGATGAGTTTTCTAGCGTATCCTTTGGAGACGTACTTATCAATCATCTGATGTAGCACTTCGGCAAGCTCTGGATCTCTTTGCATTTTCTTTCCAAGGCACTGTAGACGTCTTTTTGTCATTGCAAAACTATCTGGAAGCTGAATATTTTCATATTTCCAGAGCAATCCTACTTGGAAACGTCCATCCTTTCGTTGAGTATGTTTATGCAACATTTCAACGGCGCGTTGGTCATCAGCTGATTATAAGATTTTGTATTTGGTATTTGATGCTCCAAAGTTTTCGTTATTCAGGAACTCGTCAATAAGCCGATATATCTTTGTATCATCTGTATGATTGCATTCACATAATACACCTTTGAATTGTGTGACAGTTCTGTGTGAGGACTTCATCCGTGTACTGTCCAACTCAGGCAAGTTTTGGCTAAATCATTCATATGACCCTCTTTGCCAACAGATTGGTAGGCCAAGTTTCCAAATGTTAAGGCCAATGAGCACCTGACTCGATTGGCAAGCGTCTTAGATATTCATACCGCTTCTGCAACTGCTTAGTATCCAGTAACTGAAGCGGAAGTTAAAGACCTTTTACCGTGTGCACGTTTGACAGAGGGTAGCGTTTGGCTTTGATAATAATAATAATAATGGCGGCGCTACAGTCCGAGGTGGACCTGGACCTAGCTTCTCAGCAACCACTCGTGTTGTGCGTGCTATTGTTCTGTCACGAGCGGAGGGGACCTACAGTTTAATGCCGAATCCGAACGGCGAGATTGAGAAGCTTTTTCTAGACAGTTATACTCTTTGAGCATTGTCAGTGATTTGAATAAGGTGGAACCGTGAAAAAATGTATAATTTTTTTTTTCGAGATTCGAACCGTCGACCTCGAGCGTAGGAGTCGACGCACCTACCCACTACGCCACGGCGCCCACAATGCGAGGAACATAGTTCGGATGAAATAGAAGGCTTTGTACTGCTTGTAGTGCTTTACCCCTTAGTACTTTTAGCAGTCGTTCCGAATTCTCTTCGTCTGTGAAACTACAGAGTCTGGTAGTTCTCTCATAACTGGAGATAAAAAGCGGCCATTTCTCTGAGTCACCGCTAAAGGTTCGCAAGCCTTTGACAATCGACTTTCTTGCTGCCAGATGGTTTGCAGTCACGCTTTGTTGATGTTGCTGAGTTGAAGCAGTTTCATTTTGATGTTGTGGAATGTATATTTTGGGCTTCTGGGAGTTATTTATTTATGTTATTTATTTGACGATGCTGTTGGTGGAAAATAATATATTTCTTTCCCTCGCTGTTGATTCCCTGACATTCCTGGAGACTCTGCACTTTTGATGATAGTCGACTGCGTAAATGATGAATTTCTCTTTACCAATGGCTGCCTGAATGCGGTTTAGATTTTTTGGAAATTCCCAACATACTGCTGCTTATCCTGCGTCGAAGTTTTGTTAACATCTGCACTTTTAGGAAGCGATGAAGCTACAAACTCTCGTTGTAGATTTGAGAATGGCTGATTGTGAATACTTTGTCCTTTTTGCAGTTCGTGTTGCTGTTGCTGTCGAGCCTTTGCACCCGACCATATGGCATTCAATCTAGCTTGGCCTTTAGGGTTTAACAACTCTGAACCTGTTTGATTATCGTCATTCAACCATTCCTGCACACTACGAACATCGTTTGTTGGTACATCTTCTTCCACATTGGAAGCTTCGTCTTCTATTAGGTTCAGAAGCTTGTATTTCCGGATGATTCTCCCTATCTAGTGCCTTTTCTTCCTCCAACTGTTGTAGCTCTCGTCCTATGCCTTCCGAATGTAGAATTAGTTGGTGGCTGGTGTGATGGAAAGGTTTCGGTCTGCAATGCTTCTCGTAAACCGCTAGCCAGATGAGTTGCAGATATTAGTGCATGGCTGGTGATGGATGTGCGTTGTAATGATGAGCGTGCAAGTTAATCAGGAATAGCATCTGATGTGTTTCGGATTGTTGTAGACGTCAAACACTCAAGGGAAATTGTTGTATCTATACACTTTGCGCAGACGTATTCTTGGGATTTTACGGAATTGTCGAGCCGGCGCGTTTATAGTGAAACCATAAGTCGCAGTTATCGCAAGCCACCATATTATCTGTTGAGTCTGAGCATTACACAATTGGCAATAGTAGTCTGAAGTCTTGTGTGCTGAATGCTCCATCATTAATGCTATGATTTGGGAGAGAGATTAAGTGGATTAAATAAGAAATTTTTAAAATGTTGCGACAATAACGCGCTTTGTTGCGGCAATTGCGCAAATAACTTCTTTAAAAGAAGCAGATAAACTCTCTTTAATTTTCAAAAACAATTTATTAAAAATAGGCAAAACACTTGAACCCAGCTTCTCGAACATATTTGGTATTGTACATTGGAACACGTTCGGGTTTCTTGCAAGGCTGGGAAATTTGATGTACATTGGGAACATTGCCAACAGTATGTATGAATGTAAAAACGAATAGCTGATTCGGATTGAAGTTAGAAAAAATGTAGATAAATAGTTTGAACTCGACACCTGATATTCAGGGGCCAAATTTTGTATCACTTTCGGATTCGGAAATTAATTTCGATACTTAAAAAAATTCGCATTCTGTATCACTTTCGGATTGGGTTTGAATGCAGCCAGCTTTCTATCAAACATTTCCGAAAATTAAACTGTCAAATCAAAAAATAATCATTCAAATAGAAGTCAGTTGCAAATAAGTTGAATTCAATTTTATTCTTTCACAGTTTAACATATCGATGCCAAAGCTAATTGGATTTCTTTCACAGTTTAACATATCGATGCCAAAGCTAATTGGATTTCTGGCTTGCATCTGCAGATTGAAGGAATCCTTTGGCAAAACCTGCATATTTGGACAATAATTGCTCAAATTTATTATTAATGTCTTAATTTGCTTCTATTTTGCGTGAAAAAATTAAATAAATTAATCAAAACAACTTTAGCACACAGTTTTCGAATGAAAATTCGTAAGTCCGCTTTCGAAATAAAAAATACCAAATTTGCGTAAACGATTTGGCATAACTCTTTTGTGTATTTGCTGTACAGGTACAAAATACAAATTTCCGATTTTCGAATAGATTTCCGATAGTATAGCAATACAAAATAAGGCCCCAGAAATGTGTAGAAATGCAAAAAAAAATTGAGAAAAGGAACCTTAACTGTGCGAGTTTAACTCGCACTTGCCCAATTTATTTCTACTTGCTATCTGATAAATCGATGGTGATATTGTCCATAAATTTTACCATCAACTATAGAATAATAATTATCAACTAAACTTAGCACCAACTAAAGGCAGAACTGTAAAAAAAAGCAACAGCAGCAGCAGTAGTAGCAGTGGCAGCAACAAAATCGGTAAAGAAATCAGCCGTTAACGATTTTGAAGCCCTCCAATGCGAATCGGAGGGCAATGAATGCCGCTACTCCTACAAGGGGAGCGAGAACTCCTTCCAGGTGCTTGCCACCTCAGACTCCGACGGCGAGGCGGAGGAGATAAATGAGGAAAAAACAGCTGAAGAAGCTCGACAAGGAAAGGGCAAAGCTCGACGCCCATATCAAATTCCCCTTTGAGCAATTCACTGCAAGGAAAGCTACTTAAAAGGCTACAAAACAGCAGCAACAACAACAAGAGCATCAGGAACTGCAGCAGAAGCAGAAGGC
Source organism: Myathropa florea (assembly GCA_930367185.1). Taxonomy (NCBI): domain Eukaryota; kingdom Metazoa; phylum Arthropoda; class Insecta; order Diptera; family Syrphidae; genus Myathropa; species Myathropa florea. The sequence goes on along the minus strand of OV884002.1, from coordinate 91,843,314 downwards.
TGCAGCAACAACAGCAGCTGCCATCCACATCCAAGGCAGCACAAAGGCCGCAGCAGCAGAAGCAACAATAGCCGAAGCAGCAGCAGCAGCAACAGAAGTCGCTACATCACCAACAGCATCAACAACAAAAGCAGAAATAAGGCAAGTTACCGATGCTCACCCATCAATGTCTTCGGACTAGAGACGAAGGAGCTCACCATCTTATGTAAGTTGGCTCTAAAGAGTGCTTTTTATATTAAATACAAATCACCTCAAAATAGTTCGGTCCATTGCTGTTCAATGGAAGACTTTAAAACCCAAAAAGACAAGTTAGCGGCGTCGAACGTTGACTTTTATACATATACCCCCAAAGGAGAAAGGCCACAGACTGTGCTCCTCAAGGGCAGGAATCCCTTTACTGACCCGAAGGAGATCCTCGAGGAGCTGCGCCAAGTCGAGAGCGACGAGGTCTGCTTCGTAGTAGTTAAGCCGTTTACCAGCGAGGAGGAAGAAGAAGGAACTACCTTTCTTCCTTGTTCAGGTATCCCACGGCAGTAAAATCGACAGCCTAAAGAAAATTCGTTTCGTAGGCGGTCATACTGTAAAGTGGGAAAAATTAAATAAGCCTGACCACGTACTTCAATGTGCGAAGTGCAGAAGACTGGGGCACTTCGCAGAGAACTGCAATATGGAGTTCCGCTGCGCACGTTGCACAATCAGCCTGTAAACAGAGGAATGTCCTTTAGGGACAGATGAAGTCGAGGATAAGGCGCTCCTCAAATGCGTACTCTGCGGAGAGAACGGACACCCTGCTACCTATAGGGGATGTTCGTGTATTAAAGAACTCCGACAGAGAGTAAAGGCCATTAGGAACGAGAAAAGGGTAGAAGCCAGGCCAGTGGCCCGTGCTAAAGCTACCACTGTTACGCCGGCCATCTCCTACGCCCAAATGGCGTCAGGCAGAGACCCGGCACAACAGACAACGCCGAAGATTGCCCCGGTACCAGTAGCCAGGCCACCTGAGGTAGTATCCACAATGATGGATGTAATATCCTCCATCCAGTCGATGCAAGCGCAGATGATCGCTTTGCAAAAACAGATCGAATTAGAGACCAGCTTCCTTCAGCAGACGGCCCGAGTAGATTTCATCTATTCGGAGTTGTTGGAATTCAATGTCAGCGACTCTGGTCATTCCCCCAAAACCTCCATCAGAGACATCAAACCAAAAGCCAGAAACGTCTTGACTTTGACGATAAACAAGTTAAAAAACAGTACGACGAATAATCAAGAATTGGAAAATACTCCAGGTGGTACTCGCGACAGCGAAAATCCACCCATAGTCTTCTCGACTGCGGCTGGGGCAAGGATGGAGGCCCCAACCATAATACTACCCCCTCCCTTCGTACCCCGTGTCGCTGACCAAGGAATCGCTAGTACCCAATTCGATGATTCCTGCCACTCGCTCTACGACAAGTTCGATAGACTGAGTTGGAAAGCTGGAAAATGTAGCGGACAGGCTCTGCCTGATACGCTTAATCTCCAACCACATAGTCAAGTGCATGATCAGAGTGTTGCCTTTGATGGTACGACCCGGAATGCCGAAAAGGTTGAACGGGCTCCAAACGAGGCAGCCTCTGAAGGGCCCCTGACTGAGAATCAAAAGAAGAAGAGAAAAAGGCTAACGACAATCGCTCGGCGCAAAGAAACTCGGGAGGAGGTTAAAGGCGCAAGTGCTGAGAGTCGCACCCCCTTGGTGGCGATGGCAAAAAGAAACAGGTCGGCAGAGGTAACTCCAACCGAAACCCATCAATTTATTGGAGCCAACGCTACCTCTTCTTCTGCTGATTTGGACAGGATCAGGAGGAAGAAGGTCTCAAGCGTTCCTGATCCCTCTGCTGATAGCTCTCCCCGCGCACAATGTCCGGATGAAACTAGTGCTGCAACCCTCAAAGGAAGCAGTTCTGGCAGACGGAGGTTGAATGATGCGGGAAGATCCACCAACAGAAGTATCCCAACTCCTGCTAGCGATTCCTCCTGCGTGCAAGACCAAATGAAACAGGTGCTACAACCAGGAAAGGCTGTAGCTCCAGTGGATGGAGATTGGCCAATGCAGGAGAAACCGCAAAGAGGAAGAAGAAAAAAACCGAGCGTAAGGAGCGAGAACTGCGGCCCTACAAAAGAGCTGCTATCTCCTCTTTGGCGCTCCGAATTGGGAAAGCTGGCAATGATGACTGTTCAATATTCTTAATATAGAACGAGAGCCTGTGCGAGAACAAGCGCACAGAGGAATAATCTATCACACAAAATCATCCGATCCTGTGTGTGTACATGCAGGATCACCCCGGCAGTTCGCTATTGGCACTCAGGCGACGAACTCCAAGGAGAGCGGTCATAAATTATAATCCTAAATAATAAATGTTAAAGTCCACTTAATAATAAATAAAGACAATTCTGAACTAATAACATAGTGAGTTTATTTTACACGGTCCTTCAGAGCCGAACAGTGAGCTGGTCCTATTTGTGCAAATTTAACTTTTTAATTAACAAAAAAAAATAAAGAAGAAACTGGAAAGCATCATTTATATCTTCAACAGGGGTGAGTAATCAAGACATATGTATACATACATATGTAAACATATATAAGTGTATTTTAATAAGTGTCTGCAAGCGGGGTTTTTCTGCGTATGAAAGCCCGAATCGGTTCAATTGCATCAGCTTCAATTTCGCGGGTGTTATTTATACACTATTTTACAAGAAAAAGATCGACCGATTATTTGCTTTCACGGTTGGGTCAGCCAATAATTTGTAGGTCATTACAAAAATATTATCCTTTACGGATACTTTTTCGAGGCACCATAACCGCCTGATCTGTGTGTCGCTATTGCATCCAGGTAGACACGCTCAAATCCCATCAAATATTACAAACGAAACCCTTTGTCCTTTTTTTTTCGCTTCCCGTTTGCGGTGCTCGATAAATGATCGTTTGCGCACGGATATTTGGGTCAGTTTCGTCGGTCGCATGTCGGTTTAGGTAGACGGTTTACAGTTGGTCGGGTTAGCCCACAATTTGTGAGTCGAGATAAAAACAATTTTATCATCTGTGTGGATATACAATTGCATGGAAACATGCTGGAATGCCATCGTTTGTAATAACAAAAGAAACCCTTTTTTCCTTTCTTTTTTTCTACCTCTCGTTCGCGATCCTCGATGAATGACCGCGGATATTTTTGGGTTAGCTTCATTGAGCGAATGTTTGGTTTAGGTAGAGGAGTTACGGTTGCATTGAACGCCTATCAATGTATCACGTACACCCGTACACGAAATTAAATACGTTTCAACAAAACAGTTTAATTTTCTTTGTTCGTCTCTCGTTCGTTTTACCCGGTCACTCATGTACACATGATTTAGGTCAAGTTCATCAATTAGGGCTTGGTTAAGGTTCGCGGAATACGATTTCATTTCAAGGATGTGAAGATTCCGTTTGTCGTAGTTTGTTCGGGAAATAATAATAAAAAAAAATAAAAAATAAAAAATTGCCAATTTACGACTGGCAGGGGGCATAGAATAAGAATTAAAGTTGGTTCCACTTATCGACGCAACCCCCTACCCATCTGAGCGTGTTAGGGAACTTCCCGAGAGGATGCCTACTGCTTACGGCTCAGAGGGTTATCGGGGAACAGAAACTGAGAACGCTGATTTAGAGAACTTCCCGAAAGAGGAGTTCACTAATTTGGGCCACTCCTCGGAAACCTACATCATAGGTGTGCTGGGAACAGAGGATGGGGAAGGCAAATTCCTCCATTTCTCGACGCAACCCACGGCTTATAGGTGCAAGGGCCGAGGGTGGAAACAATTATAAAGGTAAAAGTGCAAGCGCATTTTCTTACAACAAAACCGGCAAATTGATGCGACACACGTGATTGGGGACATTCGTTAGCTCTAAAGCGAATATCGAACCATAACAAAATAAATAAACCAATAATTATTTAATCAAAGACATATACAACAATATATTCCAGAGTAATCCGCAACCGTTCCGTATAGCCTTGTAGTCATAAGTATAATAGATATTGGCAATATGTAGCGATATATATATAAAAATATACTATAAACATGAAATATATTTGGCAAATAACAGCCGCAATTAGAACACACTAACATTTTATTATTTCTATTTTTCTTTGCGAGCGCCACATTTTATAGTTACGAGACGAAGAGAGAAACATCAGGGTCACAGAGCAAATCTCCAGCGACCCGAACGACCCCAACGCACCAACACCAGGACCTTTTCCGACCAGAGATCAAGAGAGCAGCAATAAGCGAAGTTCTGACTCTAAGAAGTCAAAATGGGCAGGGACAGAGAATATCCCCAGTGATCCGACCGAGCCCGACGCACCAATATCAGGACCTTTTCTGACCAGAGGTCAGATGGTTCATCGACCTGTCTCCAGTGTGCGAGAAGTGGAGTTGCAGCGATTGGACAACTGGGACAGGATACTGCAGCGCGTGCAGAATATAGTGACAAGGTTACTTAGCCAGCTTTAAGCATGCACAAATTGCAAAGCAAAGCTAAATAATCAACAACCATACACCGAAATGTGTTACCTAAATAGACTTGGTTTTCCACGGACATAAACAGTGGCGGCCATGGTTTTTCCAATGATGATTAATTACAGAAAAAAAATGATATGAAACTATTATTCAATAATTAAACCTGTAGGTTTAAAGTTGGCAGTGTGTTCAATATTCTTAATATTGAACGAAAGCCTGTGCGAGAATAAGCGCACAGAGGAATAATCTACCACACAAAATCATCCGATCCTGTGTGTGTACATGCAGGATCACCCCGGCAGTTCGCTATTGGCACTCAGGCGACGAACTCCAAGGAGAGCGGTCATATGTGGATATACAATTGCATGGAGACATGCTGGAATGCCATCGTTTGTAATAACAAACGAAACCCTTTTTTCCTTTCTTTTTTTTCTACCTCTCGTTCGCGATCCTCGATGAATGACCGCTTGCGCGCGGATGTTTTTGGGTTAGCTTCATTGAGCGAATGTTTGGTTTAGGTAGAGGAGTTACGGTTGCATTGAACGCCTATCAGTGTATCACGTACACCCGTACACGAAATTAAATACGTTTCAACAAAACAGTTTAATTTTCTTTGTTCGTCTCTCGTTCGTTATTCCCGGTCACTCATGTACACATGATTTAGGTCAAGTTCATCAATTAGGGCTTGGTTAAGGTTCGCGGAATACGATTTCATTTCAAGGATGTGAAGATTCCGTTTGTCGTAGTTTGTTCGGGAAATAATAATAAAAAAAAATAAAAAATAAAAAATTGCCAATTTACGACTGGCAGGGGGCATAGAATAAGAATTAAAGTTGGTTCCACTTATCGACGCAACCCCCTACCCATCTGAGTGTGTTAGGGAACTTCCCGAAAGGTTGCCTACTGCCTACGGCTCGGAGGGTTATCGGGGGACAGAAAGTGAGAACTCTGACTTAGAGAACTTCCCGAAAGAGGAGTACACTAATTTGGGCCACTCCTCGGAAACCTACATCTACGCTGTAACTTAGAAATTAGGAGGGACATAAAAAAAATTAGAAAACTTTTTGTTTTGTTTATTTACTAGCAACAAATTTGTACCGTTAATTTGTTGAAAAAATTTAAATTCTTCCTTACAGCAGAAAATGATAGTATTCCCAATATAAAATAAGATCACAGCTTATATGATGTAAGTCCTTTGGAAGAGGTATAGTAGATTGCTAATGCCAGTATAGTATAGTAGATTGCCAATTCTTGATTATAAAGTGAATTTAAAGTATCTCGAAGTTCTTTTTGATTAAAAAAAAAAAAACCCACAAATAAGAAAAAAAAAAAAAAACAAAATGGGTAAACGAACTTCAGTAGAACAACGTGAACTAGTTTTATTTCATTTTAAAAATGTAGAAACTCAAAAAAAAAATTGCGTCAATTGTGAACTTAAGTTCTAGCACGGTCCAACACATTATTGAGCGATTTATTCATGAAAATCGAGTTACTGATAAGGGTCGAAAAACTCCAAACAAAATTTTAACGGAAGCGGATGAACGGTTTATCATACGCAAAATTAAGATAAGCCCGAAATTATCGGCTTCCAAATTGGCTGTCATGGTAGAGGAGGAATTGAAAAAGAAATGCAGTGCCGAAACCATCCGCCGACTACTCCGCAACCATGGGTTTAATGGTCGAGTTGCTCGAAAAAAAACATTTATCAGCAATAAAAACCGTATCTCCCGTTTGAATTTCGCAAAGGAACATGTTTTCAAGCCAAGAACTTTTTGGAATGATGTGATCTTTGCAGATGAGTCCAAGTTCAACATCTTTGGATCAGGCGGGATGCAATATGTATGGCGGAAGGCAAACAGTGAGCTTGATAAAAAACATCTCAGGGCAACTGTTAAGCATGGCGGTGGTGGTGTTATGGTTTGGGCCTGCATGTCTGCCTTCGGCGTGGGAAACCTTGTTTTTATTGAAGAAACTATGGACAAGACAGTTTATTTAAACAAATCAAAAGAAAATTTGATTCAAAGTGCTGTATCATTGGGAATAAAAAAAAAATAAATTAATTAATTAATATAACAAAAAAAAATAAATAAAATAAAATAAAAATATATATATGAATAACTTTCTTAATTCCTGTGCTGCTTGCCAATTTACGACTGGCAGGGGACATAGAATAAGAATTAAAGTTGGTTCCACTAATAGACGCAACCTCCGACCCATCTGAGCGTGTTCCCGAGAGGATGAAAATTTGTACCGTTAATTTGTTGAAAAAATTTAAATTCTTCCTTACAGCAGAAAATGATAGTATTCCCAATATAAAATAAGATCACAGCTTATTTGATGTAAGTCCTTTGGAAGAGGTATAGTAGATTGCTAATGCCAGTATAGTATAGTAGATTGCCAATTCTTGATTATAAAGTGAATTTAAAGTATCTCGAAGTTCTTTTTGATTAAAAAAAAAAACCCACAAATAAGTAAAAAAAAACAAAATGGGTAAACGAACTTCAGTAGAACAACGTGAACTAGTTTTATTTCATTTTAAAAATGTAGAAACTCAAAAAAAATTGCGTCAATTGTGAACTTAAGTTCTAGCACGGTCCAACACATTATTGAGCGATTTATTCATGAAAATCGAGTTACTGATAAGGGTCGAAAAGCTCCAAACAAAATTTTAACGGAAGCGGATGAACGGTTTATCATACGCAAAATTAAGATAAGCCCGAAATTATCGGCTTCCAAATTGGCTGTCATGGTAGAGGAGGAATTGAAAAAGAAATGCAGTGCCGAAACCATCCGCCGACTACTCCGCTCTTTCTTCCACATGCTCCTCGATATGTTGGTGAGTGAGTGACATCTCCGTGTTGCGCTGATCAGCTGTTGTGACGTTGGTGTTGTCAAAATATTTAAGCCCGGTTTCACCAAACGTCATTTTGACAAAGTTCCACTCTTCGTTCGTCTTTATTTTAATTCCTCGGGACATATCGTACATAAAAGATAAATTATTTATGTGCAACTTAACACCTTTTATTGTAACGACTGCCTCTGAGTTTAGAGCAATCAGTGCAGATTTGATTTTGTAAAGTTTTCTCCTTTTGTGGCGAGTTATTATTGATTGCTCCCGGTGTATAGCAATGCACGAACCCTTTAGCTTTGGTGCAGCTGAAATAATCTTGCTGGTGGTTTCTCCGGGTTGGAAATGTAAGACTACAGTGGTTTTTTTTTTGTAGTATCATTTGTGAACTCTCGTGCACTTTTAATGGGCAGTGTCGCATATTCTTGTAGGCTGAGAAGGTCAGTGCAAGTGTGTTTTGCAAAGTCCACACCATTGGTGTTCTCCTTTGCTGGGAAATGCATATCCACAGTATCCTCCATATGCTTGCGTGTGAAGAACTCCAATTGCATTTCTAGAAGTTGACAGTAATTTTCCGTTGCGGTCAACCGTTCGGTCAGAAAGGAGTTTTGCGACCTTAGTGACTGAATCTCAGATGAAATAATCTGCAGATCCTTTTTTGTTGCCAAATCTTTAAGTTTAGACGACATACAATTATCCAGCAGAGATTTGAGCTCTTCAACAGACATATTTCCCACAGCCATAATTTAAAACTTAGATTCTTCCTTCACTTCGCCTCTGGAGATCAAATTTAATTTCAGAGAAGTTCCTTATTTTGAATGTTTTTTTTTACGTAAATATTGTCTTAGGTTATATTGACTTTGTAATTGAGTGTTTTTTTTTTACAGAAGATAACTTTTATTTACGCAATTATTTTTAAGTTAAATTTTAAACAAGACTGAAAAATTAGTGTATATCACTTTGACAGCTGTCAATCTATCTCAATCTATCTCAATATTAACATTTTCTATAACGAAGGAATTCTCAGAACATGTAAGGGACTCAAAATATGTTTGCGCGGTTGTTCCTGATTTACAAATATTTTTACTATGTAAAAATTTTCTGCATTCATGACTAATCACCAGATTATTTATGGATTATGTAACCAGTGTCCCAGAACTTCCAGGTCATGATTCATGCCAGCAATTAAGTTCAAAGGAGAGTTACATTGAAAAGCACATGCCATGTCATCAGCAAACGCATTAATATTACTACGAAAGTTCGGTGAAAACAGTGATTTAATACAAATTAAGAAAAGTGTCGGTCCTAGCACAAAGCCTTGAGGAACTCATATTTGTACAGAAATTTAACAGTTGAAAAACCAAATTGGTACTTGCTAAAGAAATTGTTTTTATCTAGGAATTTGATCATTCTATTCTTTACAGCTTTTTCAAAAATCTTCGTAAAAACTGGAAGTAAAGAAATAGGCCTATAATTATTAATAGAAGATTTTTCACCTTTCTTATATAAAGGTATAACTTCGGCTTGTTTACGACCATCTGGTGAAATGCCACAGGAGATACTTTTGTTAAAAATATTACAAAGAATGTCGCAAATGTTCAGAGCTATTTTTTTAACGAAATGATTTGAAAAACAGTTTGTTCCTGAAGAGTTCGAGTTTTTTAGTGAGTTAATAATTCTAAACAGTTCAAAGGACGTTATTGGTTCGGCAAAGAAGCTAAGAGCGAATGGTTTATCAATATCTGTGCAGTTACAGTTAGAGAATTCAGAGCAGCTATCCGAAACTACCTTAGTGCCAATCGAAGCGAAATGTTCATTGAATTTATCAGCCAAGTCTTTGGAGTCATTAATGGTGACATCGTTGCATTTAATACTATTAACTAGTAGGCTGACTGATGATTTGTTTTGAATTTCTTTAACAAGTTTCCATTCTTTTCTGAATCACCACTCACCTCCCGAAACCTGTGAGAATAATAATTGTTTTTACATAAAATAACATCTTTGGAAATATATTTACATAGCTGTTATAAGCACTTGAAATATTGACATTATTCGAATATTTGGCTTTTTTGTTGTAGAATTTGTTCTTTTATTTTATTTTGATGACTAAATGAGTGTTGATCTTTTCAATCTATTCTCGCTATTCTTTACTTTTTTCGAACAATGTGTGACATGAATTTGCTATAAGCTAAAGAGGGATTATTTTCACATAGAACATTTTCCCAATGAATGAATGAATCTATGCCGTAAGAAAGTAATAAAAATAAATAGTTGTCTACTGTGTAGGATCATTTAAGACATCTATATTCATGTCACCCATAAATTATGTCATTTGATGTAACCTTGGATACCCTATTTTCTAATACCTCAAGAGACACATTATTTAAGGCAGAAGGCACAATAAATACACAGTCACAAAAGTAAGTATACACCGTAAAAACTAACGAATCTTGACCGAATCATTAACTAGAAAGCGAGAGTGCATAAACTTTAGGTAACATGTTCTACATATTTATTTTGCATTTGTATGCTTTTTTCAAAAAACAAACAACAAAAAAAAATAGGACAAACAATAACAAAAATATTAAGAAACAAAATAAGATACTGTTAAAACTTCATGTTACAAAAGTAAGTATACACTATTAAAAAAGAGAGATTTATCGCAAATTACTCAAATTTATTCCTAGTTGGATATCCTTAAGCAGTAATAACTGCCTTTATTTTCGATCCCATGGAGGTAACAAGCTTTTGAGTTACTTCGGTCATGATTCGTTATTTTCTACGGTGTATACTTACTTTTGTAACTATGTGTATATAAACACAGAACGCTGACAACATCACATCACTAACTTCTACACTAACTTAACACATCTGTAAATTTTCATAGGTAATGACAACATTTAAATCATATACACAATCACCGATTACCTCCCGAACCGATAACATCGCTCTTCCGCAAGTTAAAGTGACTTTAGTTCTCGCCTAGTGCGTAAACCGGTTTTCTCTCTTCAAACCGTCTCTCTCTTTATCTTTCTCTCATCTCTCTTCCCAGTGAATGACCCAGTGAAAAAAAAATAAGCGGTCAACATTGCCGTTAGGCCTAAAAATACTCATGGCCGGTTTGATATTCTCGACCCTGTACATAACCTAGATCTCCAACCAAAAAAAAACAAAAATACTCCTATCTACCAATAAACACTTTCCCAGAACTGCAAACACAATCCAACGCGAAAATCCTCGTTTCGTCTTAATGTCTCCTGCTAAAACCGAAAAACCAATCACCGCCCTTAGCCCATTCCTACTTAAAAAGTCCATTGATGGATTGAATACGAAAACATAACCCCACTTCGCGATGGCAGCCTCCTAATATTCGTAAAATCCCAGATGATTGCGGAATTCTTCCGCCGAGCAAAAGATCTTGCTGGTATTTGCCGAATCACAGGAAAACTGCACGACTAACTCAACCAATCCAAGGTCTTTGTTACCCTCCTTGTCTAATAAGCGTTTCAGAAACAGAAATCATCACCGAAATGAAACCTCAAGGTGTCACAAACATCTACAAATTTTTAAAGACAGGTGAAGATGGGAAAAAAACTTTCTGGATTAATGCTCTTCACCTTCAACCTCTACCAAATTCCCAAAACAGTCGATATTGGATTTAACTCTGCCAAAATAACAGAGTACATTCCCAATCCCATTAGGTGTAGCAACTGTCAACTACTGCGACATACAGTGAAGCGCTGCAACGACAATGCAAAATGCGATTCATGTAACCTTTCCCTCAAATACCCAACCCATGCACCCGTACAATGTTTGCAAACTGCTCTCTCCCCCACTCATCATCTTCCAAATCATGTCCTGCTTACAAACAAGCAAAAAAACAACAAACACAAAAAGGAATCTGACAGATCCTCACACCTCCAAACTGTCCCACATTCACCAAAACTCCAACTCAACACCAACTCATTGCCACAAACCAAAACTAAAAACACCAGTCAAATAAACACAACTGAAAGACACTCCCAAGTAAATACACCATCAATTACCAACACCCACTCTTCTACCACATCTTGCAACTCAAACATTCCCTCTCAAACCAACCCAAACCCATTACAACAACTCCCAATGCGGAACACCAACACACACAACACATCTTCTTTTAACACTACTACCATTGGTCAATCTCTAACCTCCACACTCTCACAATCCCCAATTTCAACTATTACCCGTAATCTGTTGAATACCAATGATTACTACATAGATAACGACCATCTGGAAGAATATAATGTCGAAATACAATAATAATTCGACCAAGCTTTTTTCCGAGCCTGTTTGATTCAACACCAGAGGCGCAGAGTCAAATCTTCCACCAACACATGTATAGAAACCCTAATAATTTACATTAAAAGACTTACAACACACATAACAAACCAAATGTAAACAATACTGTCTCCCCCACCCTTCATTTGCTGTTGGCAAAATGACTGCTCTCAATATTTTGCAATGGAATATCAAAGGTTTTAGCAATAATCTCGATGAGCTGAGTATCATAATTAAGCACCACGGCCCCACAATAGTGGCTCTCCAAGAAATCCACTGCCACTTTGGTAAAACGCGGCCAATCCCCAAAGCCTATGTCAGTTACTTTCATAACTCACCAAGTAACAACAGTGGCAAACAACATTTTCATTTAGTTTTTTGTAACACGGGAAGTGTACTCACCTTCGTTACCAGGAATTGACAGGAGGACATTACCCTTGTCTCCTACAACTTCTCCAATTATATAAGTAACTGGAAAGTTTCTGATATCCATTCTTTTTCGGACCATAGATATATCCAAATTTGACCTTAACAGTCTTCCCCCCGAGCAACCCCCAGTTAGGAACTATAAGAATACTAATTGGTATCTATACAAAAGCATTTTAGGTAAGTCCGTTTCAACGGACGCCACTGAGTTGGACCGGTTAGTAAATTCGTTCACCACTGCCCTTAACAAGGCAATGGATACTGCCTGTCCACTCAAAATCCGCAAGAACAACTCTAAGCACTCTGGTGGAATAGCGAACTTGACCACCTTCGTAAAGATAGTAGGCGCAAGTTCAAGAATGCTAAATCCTCCAGAGACGAGCCCCATTGGGACTCCTATAAGGAAACCCTGAGAATATTCAAATCTAAAATGAAAACAGCGAAAAGGAAATCATGAAAGCTGTTTTGCGGTAGAATAGAGAATGTTTCTGACACCTTGAGACTCAGGAAAATTCTCTCCTCTTGTACTGTCATACCAAGCGACTATTTGAAGCAAGATGGCACCTGGACTACCTCCAGTAATGAATCACTTAAGATTCTACTCGATAACCACTTCCCCAGTTGCTCGGATAACCAACCCCTTTCCTCCACGAATTCGGTTTATCTAATTAGTAGAATTAGTAGCCTCCTGAAGCTCACCACTAAGCCAAGAATAGCATGGGCTATTCGCAGCTTCAAACCGTATAAATCTCCCGGTCCTGATGGTATTATACCAGCGGAACTACAATTGAACTTGGACCTGACTTTCCTATGGTTAGAAATTATCCTTATGGGATGCGTGAGCCTGTCTCAGATCCCTCTAAGATAGAGACAGGTGAAGGTAGTCTTCCTACCAAAAGCAGGCCGAAGTTCTAACGTCAATCCCAAGGACTCAAGACCTATAGGTTTATCTTCTTTCCTGCTCAAAACACTGGAAAGGCTCGTAGATATCCATCCATATTACAGCGAAATATAGACCCATCTAGATTGTCAGCCTCCCAACACGCGTACGCTAAAGGCAAATCTGTAGATACTGCCCTACACTCGCTTGTATGCTCCATTGAGAAATCCCTTCACCATAAAGAATACACTATGGTAGCTTTTCTGGACATCGAGGGTGCTTTCAACAATGTCTACCCATCCTTTATTATCAGTGCACTGATGAATCTTGGCGTGGACAAGGGACTCTGTAGACTGATTTATCAACTGCTTGTCAGTAGAGTAATCATGTCGAGAGAGGAACACCACAAGGTGGAGCTCTTCCCCCCTGCTATGGAACATCGTGTTCAACGAACTACTTTTGTTGCTGGATTAGGCAGGGTGCAAGGTGATAGCCTATGCGGGTGACATTGCTGTAGCAATCTCAGGAAAATATCCACCAGTGCTAAGAGATCTTATGCAAAATGCTCTCTCTAAACTATCGGCGTGGACCAAGGCTAACGGCCTGGGCATCAACGCCCTCAAAAGGGAAATCTTCCTCTTCACACGGATATAAAAAATCCCCTCGATCGACCCCCTACCATTGATGGCACCAGATGTATCACAGTCTGCCAAACATCCAAGTCTCATCCTGGACAAGAGACTTAAACATAAGTGGCCTAGACGAGGAGGTGAAGAGTGGGGAGCGTTTCACATCTCCTCTGCTCGGCACTAGCGTCTCTTCGATCTACTACGCTACATCCTAGGCTCCAAATGGTTTCCCGCAATTGGATCTCAGTCAATCCGTGTAAGCTCCATGTTTAAGACTGGTCTAAGTGCATACTCCAGCCACCTCAACCTTACGAGGGGCGTTCAATATATTCTCGGTATCGGGGTGAAGCTGTGGTTGTATATATAAATTGACTTATTTATCAAGTAATACTATTATTTTAGTGCATTCATGTAAAATTTCATATAAATGTGATTATTAATTCGCGTTTTATCTCTAGTTAAACAGAATCAGAATGACCCGGAGCGGGGGTCGTCTTCAATGCTCTCTCTGCCTCTCATGAACTCACTTGACCACTTTTGCACAGTTGATAATGAATGATCTGGAAGTATGTCATGAGCTGTGTTCGTAGATGTGACAACTTACTTCAATCATTAACATCACCTATAGTTTTAGAAATAAAAGAAACAAAAAATGTCTTCCTTATTTTTGATTAAATTACGTTCAAAATAATGGCAAAAGTACTTGAAATGCGAATATATGTCAATACAAAACACAAGAAAATTGTAAATGTTGCTTAGAAGTACTGTGGTTTGATTGAAAATTTAGAAAAAATAACGCAATGTAAAATATAATACAACAGATTTATTTTGCAAACGCTTATGTTGTAGTTACTTAGCATAATTACGCTAATTATCGGATCGGATAATTCATATTCGATTGTAGATTTTTCGACTACTGTCAGATTTTGTTATTGAGAAGTTAAATTTTTCGATTGCACTCGAATTTACCGATTATTCAAATTCGTACTAACATGACATACATATATGGCAGTCACCTTAATAAAACCCGTTTTGCTTATTTTTAGTTTCTAGAAAATACTAGAAATGCAATCCCCCTTCGGGTAGGGGTTAGAATTTACCCGGGGTAAGGCATGCCTGTCGTAAAAGGCGACTAAAAGCCATCGTTTGTCCAACAAACAAAAAACAAGAATAATGCAATGAATAATAACATAGGATTTATTACCCTAGGTGGAATGCCAGTCGTACTGGAAAATTCACACTCTTCGGAGTCAGGCTCTACGGATTCTGGGGAGAGCCATTTATTGCGTTTTATAGACCCTTTCGGTAAAAGTAAGAGGATAACAAGATCGCCACCACCACGATCTAAAAAAGTATGAGCGAATCACCGCCAACTCTAACTACTGCGTCTAAAACGCAAGTAATTCAAATTCCGACCATAATACATTCGTCGGTTCAAGAAGAAGAGACTTTAGCCAAATTCAAATGTCTCGAAGATGAAAATGCGGAGCTACGGTCCAGGCTAAATGATATGGAAACTCTCTGCAAAGAACTTAAAGAAGAACTTAACAAACTTAAAACAGGAAAAATCGAACTTACAGAATGTGAATCATGTTTAAGTTCGAATCAAGTGAAAAACGTGAAATACTTTACTGACGAGGAAGAACTAAGTAATGAAACCGATTGGATGATAAAGAAGCGACCAGGTAAAAAACGAAAAGCCGGTTCTTCACCCGAAGTCATTCCTCAGCCGGAAAATAAACTCACTGATAACACAAGTACCACAACCAATAAAGGAGCTATGCCATCAAAAGAGCGATTACCGCCGCCGATTAATGTAATTGGAATTACGGAATACAGTAAGCCGTATTCTATTCTAAGGTCAGCGTTACGAACTGAGTTCAAAGTGACGTCGCGCAACAACAGTGCGTGGAAGATAAACGTCAAGGACTCAGACAGTTACAGGGTACTTTCCAAGAGACTCAACACGGAAAAAATTCAATGGTACACCTATGAGAATAAAGTAGAAAGACCTATTCGAGTCGTAGCTAGGGGACTTCACGCCTCCTGTCCAAAGGAAGATGTCGTAGAGGACTCAAAAAATAAGGGCTTTAAAATTGTAGACGCTGCCAATTTACAGTCCAAAAAGAAACAACAGACGGAAGGTGTCGAAACCACAATACTTCGCGGCTTACCTCTTTTTATGCTAACTTCTGATAAAAGCGAAACTTTGGAAAAATTTATAGCATAAAAAGTATTCTTAATATGGTAGTCAAGATCGAAACGTTACGTAGAGACTCGAAATTGATCCCTCAGTGTAAACGCTGTCAGGGGTTCAACCACACCCAAGCTTACTGCCAGAAAAATCCGCGATGTGTCAAATGTGCGGGGGAACATCTGACGGCAGATTGTAAGGCAAATAAAGGGTCTCCAGCCACTTGTGTTAACTGCAAAGGGAAGCAACCGGCTAATTACCGTGGCTGCGAAGTAGCAAAGGAAATTAAATTTTATATGAAATTTTACATGAATGCACTAAAATAATAGTATTACTTGATAAATAAGTCAATTTATATATACAACCACAGCTTCACCCCGATACCGAGAATATATTGAACTCCCCTCGTACCTAACTTTAATGAAAATATTTTAATTGAAACTGGAACTTCTGGCTGCAGGATCTAGTGTGGGATCGCCGTTCATGAATCCTTGTTTGAATACTATGTGTTGTGTACTTCTTTATTGAATGCTACTGCTTCTCAACAATGTCCATTTAAATACAGACGGAGAATCATCAAAGCGAATGTTTTCAATCGTAAGTGTCGGATGTAAAAATGTACTTCACTTGCGATGAGAACGTTTGGACGTTCCAACAATTAAAATGATATAAAGAGGAATTTCTTTATTTTCGAAAAATAATGCAGTTAATTTAATTCAAGATAAATAAAGAAACAAGCGACGAAGTTGAGTACACAACCAATCAACGATCAACGAGCTAAAAACACAATGTGAACATAAAGACACGATCATCACAAACATGCAAAAACGAATGAATAAAATGGAACAAGAAATTATCAAGAACAACATAGAAATAACAAACGTTCCACATAGTAGAGATGAAAATCTATTGGACGTAGTGAAGGATATTGCTGAAGCGGTCGGTTCTGAAATAAAAGAAACTGATATTGAAAGCGTATATCGCACTAACACACGACAAACCTCAGAATCACCAAAATTAGTGATATCTTTTACAAACTCGATCTGTAAACAAAAGATCTTAAAAGCTGCCAAAACCCGAGGTCCGTTAAAAGCAAACAGTGTTGTAAAGAAACTGAATTCAAATATCAGTGAAAGTAGAAAAACCGAACTATTGAACAGTAAGATCTACATAAACAGCCAACTAACGGCAGCAAATAAGAAACTTTTGTGGCAAGCAAAAACTAAAGCCAGAACTGCCGGTTGGAAGTTTGTGTGGATTCACGATTATAATATACTGGCACGTAAAAATGAGGGTGCAACAGTATTAAGAATCACTGAGGCTGAAGACATAAACAAAATTATATAAAAACCCCTTTAATTCACAAGTCAAACACAGTAAATAAACATCAAAACGTCAAAATGTTTGGCAACAACGAAAATGACAGCAACGAAAATGAGTGTGTTCTGATGTCAAGTGTGGATTATAGGGTGTATAACACGTTTACCGACATAAGTAATAGTGATATAAAAAAATTGGATTGTCTTTGTTTGTACATGAATATAAGATCTTTAAGACGGAACTGGGATAACTTTGTGTGTAGCATAAATAACATAATTAAATATATTAAAATTATTATATTAATAGAAACAAACATCTATGATGAAGAAAATTGTCTGTATCAATTAGATGACTTTAATGTAGAGTTTTTAAATAGGCCACATAGAAGTGGTGGTGGAATTGCTCTGTATGTTAGAAAAGAAGTTCGATATGAAAGAATCGTCCACAGAACAACAAATTATGAAAACATACAGATAGAAGCTAAAGTAGACAACAAAGAATATAGCCTTCTAGCGATTTATAAATCACCAAGTCTAAACGCATATGATTTTACAGAAGAACTAGAAAACCAAATAAATTCTGTAGGCAAAAATCGAAATTTATTAGTAATTGGTGACATGAACATAGATGTAAGCAACGATCAAAATATTTATGCTGCGAGATACATTGAAATGATAAGTGGAAAAGGCCTTCAAAATATTGTTCAATCAAATACCAGAGTGGACATAAACAGAGGTTCCAGTACAACAATCGATCATTGTTTGGTACGATGTGAGTTTAAAAGAATTTATGCAGCTACTGTAGAATCGAACATATCCGACCACTACGCGCTGATATGTGGAATACCTAAAGATCTTAAACCACAGAGCAAAGCAACGACGAAAACAGTGTTAAGCGAAAACAAAGTACGTGAACAATTATCGAAAGTTAACTGGAACCTTCTGAATAATGAAAACAATGTTGAAGATTTCTATAATAAGTTTTCTGATATATTTAATGGTGTGTACGAAAAGTCCTATGTAAATACTAAAGTAAAAGAAAGAGAAAAGCCTAATCCATGGATAACAGCGGAAACTCTCTCTCTGTGCAAAGAAAGGGATAAGCTGTACAAAAAATGGAAAAACAACAGACAGTGCCAGAGTCATGAAAATCAGTATAAATATTTCCGAAACTATGTAAATAAGAGAATTAAAACTATAAAATCGGAATATTATAAACAAAAATTTGCAGAGTATAGAAAGGATGCAAAGAACACCTGGCGACTCATAAACAAATTACTAGGAAAAACCACCAATAACATAGACGAAATCATCAGTAGAAATTTTCCATTGGACTTAAATTCAACAGAAATAGCAAATAAGTTCGCGACACAATTTACGGATGAAATTAAATCAATAACTCACAAATGCAACATAAAAACATATAATGGCAGAGATAGAAGTGCAACTCAATCAATGTTCCTTGGACATGTCTCAGAAACCGAAATACGAAATATCCTAGCTAAAATGAACGTGAATAAATCTCCCGGCGTAGATAATATCAGGGCTAAAGACCTAAAACACAACTCGAGTGTCTTAGCACCCACAGTCACACAATTGGTGAATAAATCTTTGGAGGAAAGTCAATTTCCGAAGAAACTTAAAATTGCCATTGTAAGACCTATCTACAAGTCCGGGAAGAAAAACGATGTTTCGAATTATCGGCCTATCTCCATATTACCAGTGTTTGACAAAGTGTTAGAAGAAGTAATGGCAAGAAGACTACAAGACTATATTGGTAGATACAAAGTCATAAATAAAAACCAGTATGGTTTCCTGAGAAACCGAAATGTAAACCAGTTATTGAGAGAGTTTGCCAATAGCATCAACAGTAGTCTGAATAAGAACTTTCACTCGCTAGTGATCTTTATAGACTTCAAGAAAGCCTTTGACACACTTTGTCATACAAAAATTATTCAAATGCTGGAAAAGATAGGCATTCGTGGTCGAATACTAGACTGGTTTGCGAGCTATCTTCGGAATAGAGGTTTCATGGTAAAATTATCGTCCAGTTTTAGTGATCTGCAAAATGTTGAGTTCGGTGTACCTCAAGGATCAATCCTGGGGCCTCTTCTTTTCATAATTTATGTGAACGATATGCTATCTGTGTTGCAAAATAGCATCGGCTTCCAATATGCGGATGATACTGCCATAGTTGTGAGCAACAAAGATATTGACATTGCTACTCAGACAATGCAAACTGAGTTCAACAATATTGTACGATGGTGTCACGACAATGGCCTTATTATTAACTCGAAAAAAACCAAATTGATGCATATCCGACCTAACCACATAATAAGAACTCGAATAAAAATACAGTTCCATAATTTTGAGTGCCTGCACAAGCCTCATCAAATACCTGAGACAGATGACTGCGCAGAGTATATTGATACAGTGAGTGTGTATCGATATCTTGGCGTCGAAGTTGACTGCAACTTTAAGTGGGACTACCACATAAAATACGTAGGCAAGCGACTTCGGCAGTCGACATACGCTCTTTACCACCTGAGCAACTACGCGTCGTTCGAAGTACTGAAGCAAGTATACTACTCTTTGGTGGAGTCAGTACTTCAATATGGTATAACAGCGTGGGGTAATGCAGCGCATTACAGAATTATGGAACTTCAAAGGGCTCAAAACCGAATTTTTAAGATTCTCTTACGAGCTACTATGTAGAAAATTTGTATTGTCCTAGTGAAGATTTAAATTTACTAAACGTCCAAAAACTTTTTCTTTTTAATTTAATTAATGAAACCTATGACGATCAACAATTTAAACGACCTATTGATCACGGCGTCAACACAAGACAAAGGGCACATAGACTTCTGAAGATTCCGAGAATACACAACGCGTATGGAAGAAAGCAACTTTCCTTTGCGGTACCAATAATATACAACCAACTCCCACGCTCTTTATGGAGTATACGGCCGGTGCACAGAAGAAAAAAAGAACTCAAAAAATATTTACTTTTAAACAATATAAACTATTAAATGATACAATGTTTAATCTATATTGAAAATGAGAATTACTCTGTATATATGTAAAATCTATGCAAATAACCTTCTGCAGAAAAGCCTCTAGGCTTCGCAGATTCTGTATTGTCTTTAATGAAATATGAGAATAATCGTTTAAAAATAATACTGTAAGGCCAACGGATGTCTCACATGGACTCTCCTCTACAGCTTCAAGGTACTAACCAGCATTGAAGAGATAACTCCATGGAGTTGTTCGAAGGCATACATACTTAATATATTATATATTGTACCCTATTAATTATATTATATTGAGACAATAAAAACTCAAACTCAACTCAAAAAAAAAAAAAAAAAAAAATGTTTTTATTTTCCGTATCTGCCGTTCTAACCCATTCTGGAAATGATTAATGAAAATAAGTCGATGTCCTACAATCATTGTCAACCATATTTACACTCACTTTTGCCAGAAGTTTTAGCAGTTTTCTTTTCTGAATTTAATTTATTTGTTTACGCTTATAATATACTGTATATTTTGAAGTATGGCTTAAGAGCTTTAATTTGATTTATCTGTCTGTCTTAGATCATTCCGGAAAATTGTAATTTATTTGATAATCTTACAGTAGATTACAGACTGTACACTCGCTTTTGATGCTGACTGCACCGAATACATACGGCAGCATGAGTGTGAAGGGGGTTGGAAATATGGAAATTTAATGAAAATATAATACCAGCTATATTTTGACATATTAACAAAACAATTTGAATATTTTGCTTTCGGGTCATTTAATATTTCAACACGAAAAATAACCCACCATAAACGATTTAAAATCGCTTGTCCCTTAACGTTTATAAGGTTTTTTACTTATATTTTTTCTTTCACGCGAATAGATTATCAAAATTTCAGAAAAACAAGTGATTTATTCGTGTTCAAACACTCAAAATAATTTTCGTGTTTCTAAGAACATTTCCTATCAGACTTTTCTTTTGATTTTACGTTGTGATATTGGAGTCGAGACGACGTGCACTTTCGTTAAAAACTCACAATACAAAATAATTAAAACAGTATTAATTGTTACAGACATAATTCATACCTTGAACAATGAAACTATCTTCACTTGTTATATTATTTTTATTTTAAATTATAGGCGCACCACATATTTTTTATTATGGGACTGTATTTCTTTTTATTTTTGCAAAGGCATAAACGGAAATCACAAATCAGTCATATACGTAACTTTCCAGCTGGAAAACCCCTAACTAATTCCCACAAATCAATCACATATAGATATCCAACTCCTACTTCTCTTGCCTCTTAATTTCATCTGACAGCGTTTTTTTATAACATTTTCACCGACACGATTCACCGAGAATACGTGTGAGCTATGCCGAACAGCTGATAGACTTCCCCTCCGAGCTGATGTAGTGAAATGGGCATGGACAGTGTTTACATAACGGTAAGAAGGCAGAAGCATCGAAAGCATTGATTTTCCACAAATTGGAATGAAATAGTGTAGATTCGGCGAAAATCTTAATTCAAATTTAATTTTCCGGTGAAGCCGTTCCGTTCTTATCCCATATAGTTCGATTTTCGACATATTTTCCTCAAAAAACATTTCATGCATATGCGATATTCCCATAGTCATCTAAACACTCATAAGTTTGTTATTTATTTTTCAAATGTTGTCATGGCAATTTTCAAAACAAAAAGTAGGAGGAGCTAAACAATGAAGTTAGTTTTCACAAAATGTATTCGTTGAGCACTATTTTTTTTTTAATATTTAGGGTCTGAAACATTTATTGGAAACAATACTGGAAACTTGTGAGGAATACGTTTGAAAATAGATAAATATTGAAATCACTTCGGTGTGAAAAGTTTTCGGACATTGTCTACTGCATAGACATACAACAACACTTAATGAGGGCGCTTCTCGCCACTCAAGTTACTTTATGCAATTAATTATTTGGAGAGTGGGCGTCTCGCATCTCAAATTGCTTGTTTTAAGTAGGTGACAGCGACGATGAGTGTGCATCGGGCTGTTCACCTGTAATTTGGTATGAATGAAATTAAACTAAAATAAAGACACTTTCGATTTGACCATAGAACAGAACGGTTGTTTTAATTCATATCGAATCGGAGTCAATTCAGACATTCTTTAAAGACTCAAGTTCCCCTATAAACAACAAAATTAGGTCAAACAAAATTAATATCTATAGTACAATATTTCTTTGTATTACAATTCTACTATTATATGAAATATTATATTAAAACAAAAATATGCCTGTACGGCATATACACCTCTTCTTAATTTACGTTTGTACCATTCTGGTACGGAATCCTAAAAAGCCATTTAATATGAGGGAAACATAAATTTGAATTGAAGAACATTATCAAATGTTAAACGTAAACAATTGCCTTGTCTGCCTAAATTTATATTTAGTCAGTTTTAGTTATAAAATATTTTAAACCATATTAATTTGTCAATTAATTAATTAATATCATAACAAGAGAACCATTCGGACGACGTGTTCTATTCTACAATTATATTTGTTTTGATTTAAAATTGCTTTATTTAACGATAAATGAATAAATAAATTGTCAATTATTTGATTGATATTTAAAATCTAAAAGCATAAAACATATACTAATACCTAAAAATAGTTGTTATTCCCAGAAGAAATAATCTTTGAATTACGTTTATAAAATATAAATGATACAAATCAGCCTTAGTTACTAAAGCCTGCGAACAGAGTCCTTAAAATATTTCCGGATAGCCGTCAAATTCACGAATTGGTGACTTAATTGAGGACAATTCATGAATTTGTTGCGTTGCCATGGGCAACCATTCATGAATGAGCAGCCCTTTTCGAGGGGTAATGATGAATCCAAATAAGTGTGAGTGAAAATGAGGAAGTACTTGTGCATTCATCATCAACCGTCAAATTTATTGGAAGATTCGCCAATAACTGTCAAATTTATTGGAAGATTCATGAATAACTGCCAAATTTTCGAATGGGCAAGGGGTTTTCCAGCTGGAAAGTTACGCATCTTTATATGACTGATTTGTGCTAATTCCTACGAAGGTTCATAGCATTCTGACAGATAGTAAGCAGCAGAAACCAGTTAAACGAGAAAGGAATCTTTCCAGTGGAAAATACCCTCGCCAATAGCGAAACACGCATACTTCTATATTCGTCAAATATATTTCACGCATTCTTTCTCAAGTGGTGTGTTTCGTCAGCTGTTCATCAGCTGTTCGTCAGTTTGCCCATGATCTGGAATGATCTGGAAGTATGTCATGAGCTGTGTTCGTAGATGTGACAACTTACTTCAATCATTAACATCACCTATAGTTTTAGAAATAAAAGAAACAAAAAATGTCTTCCTTATTTTTGATTAAATTACGTTCAAAATAATGGCAAAAGTACTTGAAATGCGAAGATATGTCAATACAAAACACAAGAAAATTGTAAATGTTGCTTAGAAGTACTGTGGTTTGATTGAAAATTTAGAAAAAATAACGCAATGTAAAATATAATACAACAGATTTATTTTGCAAACGCTTATGTTGTAGTTACTTAGCATAATTACGCTAATTATCGGATCGGATAATTCATATTCCATTGTAGATTTTACGACTACTGTCAGATTTTGTTATTGAGAAGTTAAATTTTTCGATTGCACTCGAATTTACCGATTATTCAAATTCGTACTAACATGACATACATATATGGCAGTCACCTTAATAAAACCCGTTTTGCTTATTTTTAGTTTCTAGAAAATACTAGAAATGCAATCCCCCTTCGGGTAGGGGTTAGAATTTACCCGGGGTAAGGCATGCCTGTCGTAAAAGGCGACTAAAAGCCATCGTTTGTCCAACAAACAAAAAACAAGAATAATGCAATGAATAATAACATAGGATTTATTACCCTAGGTGGAATGCCAGTCGTACTGGAAAATTCACACTCTTCGGAGTCAGGCTCTACGGATTCTGGGGAGAGCCATTTATTGCGTTTTATAGACCCTTTCGGTAAAAGTAAGAGGATAACAAGATCGCCACCACCACGATCTAAAAAAGTATGAGCGAATCACCGCCAACTCTAACTACTGCGTCTAAAACGCAAGTAATTCAAATTCCGACCATAATACATTCGTCGGTTCAAGAAGAAGAGACTTTAGCCAAATTCAAATGTCTCGAAGATGAAAATGCGGAGCTACGGTCCAGGCTAAATGATATGGAAACTCTCTGCAAAGAACTTAAAGAAGAACTTAACAAACTTAAAACAGGAAAAATCGAACTTACAGAATGTGAATCATGTTTAAGTTCGAATCAAGTGAAAAACGTGAAATACTTTACTGACGAGGAAGAACTAAGTAATGAAACCGATTGGATGATAAAGAAGCGACCAGGTAAAAAACGAAAAGCCGGTTCTTCACCCGAAGTCATTCCTCAGCCGGAAAATAAACTCACTGATAACACAAGTACCACAACCAATAAAGGAGCTATGCCATCAAAAGAGCGATTACCGCCGCCGATTAATGTAATTGGAATTACGGAATACAGTAAGCCGTATTCTATTCTAAGGTCAGCGTTACGAACTGAGTTCAAAGTGACGTCGCGCAACAACAGTGCGTGGAAGATAAACGTCAAGGACTCAGACAGTTACAGGGTACTTTCCAAGAGACTCAACACGGAAAAAATTCAATGGTACACCTATGAGAATAAAGTAGAAAGACCTATTCGAGTCGTAGCTAGGGGACTTCACGCCTCCTGTCCAAAGGAAGATGTCGTAGAGGACTCAAAAAATAAGGGCTTTAAAATTGTAGACGCTGCCAATTTACAGTCCAAAAAGAAACAACAGACGGAAGGTGTCGAAACCACAATACTTCGCGGCTTACCTCTTTTTATGCTAACTTCTGATAAAAGCGAAACTTTGGAAAAATTTATAGCATAAAAAGTATTCTTAATATGGTAGTCAAGATCGAAACGTTACGTAGAGACTCGAAATTGATCCCTCAGTGTAAACGCTGTCAGGGGTTCAACCACACCCAAGCTTACTGCCAGAAAAATCCGCGATGTGTCAAATGTGCGGGGGAACATCTGACGGCAGATTGTAAGGCAAATAAAGGGTCTCCAGCCACTTGTGTTAACTGCAAAGGGAAGCAACCGGCTAATTACCGTGGCTGCGAAGTAGCAAAGGAAATTAAATTTTATATGAAATTTTACATGAATGCACTAAAATAATAGTATTACTTGATAAATAAGTCAATTTATATATACAACCACAGCTTCACCCCGATACTGAGAATATATTGAACTCCCCTCGTACCTAACTTTAATGAAAATATTTTAATTGAAACTGGAACTTGTGGCTGCAGGATCTAGTGTGGGATCGCCGTTCATGAATCCTTGTTTGAATACTATGTGTTGTGTACTTCTTTATTGAATGCTACTGCTTCTCAACAATGTCCATTTAAATACAGACGGAGAATCATCAAAGCGAATGTTTTCAATCGTAAGTGTCGGATGTAAAAATGTACTTCACTTGCGATGAGAACGTTTGGACGTTCCAACAATTAAAATGATATAAAGAGGAATTTCTTTATTTTCGAAAAATAATGCAGTTAATTTAATTCAGGATAAATAAAGAAACAAGCGACGAAGTTGAGTACACAACCAATGTTTTTATTTTCCGTATCTGCCGTTCTAACCCATTCTGGAAATGATTAATGAAAATAAGTCGATGTCCTACAATCATTGTCAACCATATTTACACTCACTTTTGCCAGAAGTTTTAGCAGTTTTCTTTTCTGAATTTAATTTATTTGTTTACGCTTATAATATACTGTATATTTTGAAGTATGGCTTAAGAGCTTTAATTTGATTTATCTGTCTGTCTTAGATCATTCCGGAAAATTGTAATTTATTTGATAATCTTACAGTAGATTACAGACTGTACACTCGCTTTTGATGCTGACTGCACCGAATACATACGGCAGCATGAGTGTGAAGGGGGTTGGAAATATGGAAATTTAATGAAAATATAATACCAGCTATATTTTGACATATTAACAAAACAATTTGAATATTTTGCTTTCGGGTCATTTAATATTTCAACACGAAAAATAACCCACCATAAACGATTTAAAATCGCTTGTCCCTTAACGTTTATAAGGTTTTTTACTTATATTTTTTCTTTCACGCGAATAGATTATCAAAATTTCAGAAAAACAAGTGATTTATTCGTGTTCAAACACTCAAAATAATTTTCGTGTTTCTAAGAACATTTCCTATCAGACTTTTCTTTTGATTTTACGTTGTGATATTGGAGTCGAGACGACGTGCACTTTCGTTAAAAACTCACAATACAAAATAATTAAAATAGTATTAATTGTTACAGACATAATTCATACCTTGAACAATGAAACTATCTTCACTTGTTATATTATTTTTATTTTAAATTATAGGCGCACCACATATTTTTTATTATGGGACTGTATTTCTTTTTATTTTTGCAAAGGCATAAACGGAAATCACAAATCAGTCATATACGTAACTTTCCAGCTGGAAAACCCCTAACTAATTCCCACAAATCAATCACATATAGATATCCAACTCCTACTTCTCTTGCCTCTTAATTTCATCTGACAGCGTTTTTTTATAACATTTTCACCGACACGATTCACCGAGAATACGTGTGAGCTATGCCGAACAGCTGATAGACTTCCCCTCCGAGCTGATGTAGTGAAATGGGCATGGACAGTGTTTACATAACGGTAAGAAGGCAGAAGCATCGAAAGCATTGATTTTCCACAAATTGGAATGAAATAGTGTAGATTCGGCGAAAATCTTAATTCAAATTTAATTTTCCGGTGAAGCCGTTCCGTTCTTATCCCATATAGTTCGATTTTCGACATATTTTCCTCAAAAAACATTTCATGCATATGCGATATTCCCATAGTCATCTAAACACTCATAAGTTTGTTATTTATTTTTCAAATGTTGTCATGGCAATTTTCAAAACAAAAAGTAGGAGGAGCTAAACAATGAAGTTAGTGTTCACAAAATGTATTCGTTAAGCACTATTTTTTTTTAATATTTAGGGTCTGAAACATTTATTGGAAACAATACTGGAAACTTGTGAGGAATACGTTTGAAAATAGATAAATATTGAAATCACTTCGGTGTGAAAAGTTTTCGGACATTGTCTACTGCATAGACATACAACAACACTTAATGAGGGCGCTTCTCGCCACTCAAGTTACTTTATGCAATTAATTATTTGGAGTGGGCGTCTCGCATCTCAAATTGCTTGTTTTAAGTAGGTGACAGCGACGATGAGTGTGCATCGGGCTGTTCACCTGTAATTTGGTATGAATGAAATTAAACTAAAATAAAGACACTTTCGATTTGACCATACAACAGAACGGTTGTTTTAATTCATATCGAATCGGAGTCAATTCAGACATTCTTTAAAGACTCAAGTTCCCCTATAAACAACAAAATTAGGTCAAACAAAATTAATATCTATAGTACAATATTTCTTTGTATTACAATTCTACTATTATATGAAATATTATATTAAAACAAAAATATGCCTGTACGGCGGATACACCTCTTCTTAATTTACGTTTGTACCATTCTGGTACGGAATCCTAAAAAGCCATTTAATATGAGGGAAACATAAATTTGAATTGAAGAACATTATCAAATGTTAAACGTAAACAATTGCCTTGTCTACCTAAATTTATATTTAGTCAGTTTTAGTTATAAAATATTTTAAACCATATTAATTTGTCAATTAATTAATTAATATCATAACAAGAGAACCATTCGGACGACGTGTTCTATTCTACAATTATATTTGTTTTGATTTAAAATTGCTTTATTTAACGATAAATGAATAAATAAATTGTCAATTATTTGATTGATATTTAAAATCTAAAAGCATAAAACATATACTAATACCTAAAAATAGTTGTTATTCCCAGAAGAAATAATCTTTGAATTACGTTTATAAAATATAAATGATACAAATCAGCCTTAGTTACTAAAGCCTGCGAACAGAGTCCTTAAAATATTTCCGGATAGCCGTCAAATTCACGAATTGGTGACTTAATTGAGGACAATTCATGAATTTGTCGCGTTGCCATGGACAACCATTCATGAATGAGCCGCAATTTTCGAGGGGAAATGATGAATCCAAATTAGTGTGAGTGAAAATGAGGAAATATTTGTGCATTCATCATCAACCGTCAAATTTATTGGAAGATTCGTCAATAACTGTCAAATTTATTGGAAGATTCATGAATAACTGTCAATTTTTTGAATGGGCCAGGGGTTTTCCAGCTGGAAAGTTACGCATCTTTATATGACTGATTTGTGCTAATTCCTACGAAGGTTCATAGCATTCTGACAGATAGTAAGCAGCAGAAACCAGTTAAACGAGATAGGAATCTTTCCAGTGGAAAATACCCTCGCCAATAGCGAAACACGCATTTTATATATTCATATTATTATACATTCGTCAAATATATTTCACGCATTCTTTCTCAAGTGGTGTGTTTCGTCAGCTGTTCGTCAGTTTGCCCATGATCTGGAATGATCTGGAAGTATGTCATGAGCTGTGTTCGTAGATGTGACAACTTACTTCAATCATTAACATCACCTATAGTTTTAGATATAAAAGAAACAAAAAATGTCTTCCTTATTTTTGATTAAATTACGTTCAAAATAATGGCAAAAGTACTTGAAATGCGAAGATATGTCAATACAAAACACAAGAAAATTGTAAATGTTGCTTAGAAGTACTGTGGTTTGATTGAAAATTTAGAAAAAATAACGCAATGTAAAATATAATACAACAGATTTATTTTGCAAACGCTTATGTTGTAGTTACTTAGCATAATTACGCTAATCATCGGATCGGATAATTCATATTCGATTGTAGATTTTTCGACTACTGTCAGATTTTGTTATTGAGAAGTTAAATTTTTCGATTGCACTCGAATTTACCGATTATTCAAATTCGTACTAACATGACATACATATATGGCAGTCACCTTAATAAAACCCGTTTTGCTTATTTTTAGTTTCTAGAAAATACTAGAAATGCAATCCCCCTTCGGGTAGGGGTTAGAATTTACCCGGGGTAAGGCATGCCTGTCGTAAAAGGCGACTAAAAGCCATCGTTTGTCCAACAAACAAAAAACAAGAATAATGCAATGAATAATAACATAGGATTTATTACCCTAGGTGGAATGCCAGTCGTACTGGAAAATTCACACTCTTCGGAGTCAGGCTCTACGGATTCTGGGGAGAGCCATTTATTGCGTTTTATAGACCCTTTCGGTAAAAGTAAGAGGATAACAAGATCGCCACCACCACGATCTAAAAAAGTATGAGCGAATCACCGCCAACTCTAACTACTGCGTCTAAAACGCAAGTAATTCAAATTCCGACCATAATACATTCGTCGGTTCAAGAAGAAGAGACTTTAGCCAAATTCAAATGTCTCGAAGATGAAAATGCGGAGCTACGGTCCAGGCTAAATGATATGGAAACTCTCTGCAAAGAACTTAAAGAAGAACTTAACAAACTTAAAACAGGAAAAATCGAACTTACAGAATGTGAATCATGTTTAAGTTCGAATCAAGTGAAAAACGAAGTCATTCCTCAGCCGGAAAATAAACTCACTGATAACACAAGTACCACAACCAATAAAGGAGCTATGCCATCAAAAGAGCGATTACCGCTGCCGATTAATGTAATTGGAATTACGGAATACAGTAAGCCGTATTCTATTCTAAGGTCAGCGTTACGAACTGAGTTCAAAGTGACGTCGCGCAACAACAGTGCGTGGAAGATAAACGTCAAGGACTCAGACAGTTACAGGGTACTTTCCAAGAGACTCAACACGGAAAAAATTCAATGGTACACCTATGAGAATAAAGTAGAAAGACCTATTCGAGTCGTAGCTAGGGGACTTCACGCCTCCTGTCCAAAGGAAGATGTCGTAGAGGACTTAAAAAATAAGGGCTTTAAAATTGTAGACGCTGCCAATTTACAGTCCAAAAAGAAACAACAGACGGAAGCTGTCGAAACCACAATACTTCGCGGCTTACCTCTTTTTATGCTAACTTCTGATAAAAGCGAAACTTTGGAAAAAATTTATAGCATAAAAAGTATTCTTAATATGGTAGTCAAGATCGAAACGTTACGTAGAGACTAGAAATTGATCCCTCAGTGTAAACGCTGTCAGGGGTTCAACCACACTCAAGCTTACTGCCAGAAAAATCCGCGATGTGTCAAATGTGCGGGGGAACATCTGACGGCAGACTGCAAGGCAAATAAAGGGTCTCCAGCTACTTGTGTTAACTGCAAAGGGAAGCAACCGGCTAATTACCGTGGCTGTGAAGTAGCAAAGGAAATGCAAAAAAGGCGAGATAAAGTAAGAGCCACCCAACGACAAGCCCCAAAATCGACAAACCCGAGGAATGTTGTAAACGTCGGAAAGTAACAAATGGTCACTCGAAAGGATCCTAATATAAAAGCTCAGACGCAAACTACATCATCATTAAGTAGAAGATCTAAAGAGATCAAAGAAAGATCGTCGCAAGTCGGAGCGAATACGTTCGCCCAAATGGTAGCAACCGCTAGTGATAATGAAGATAAACCGTCAGAACCGGTATCGCATGTCTTTTCGGTTATCCTCGAGAAACTTGAAGAGCAAACTAAGACGAACAAACTTATTTTCGAGTGACTAGTCAATCTCGAAAACAAGATTAACAAAAAGCGTCCTATGATATGAATAAGTCCCTTAAAATATTAAATTGGAATGCAAACGGTCTATTGCAAAAACTTTGATCTCAGTTCAGATTATTCTCCTATTATCTTGACAATGAGCGAAACTCTCATAAAGAAAGAGCAACCGCCTACCTTGACTAATCAACGTACAAATTGGCAAGCATTCACAAACTACGTGAATAACCACATTGAACTTAGTGTCTCGCTAAGGACCCCATGCAAACTAGAAATGGAGGTTGACAATTTTATAGAAACCATACAGCACGCTGCGTGGAACAGTACACCACGCATAAGAAAATCGCCAGGAAATCACATCTTGCAATATCCACCAGAAATAATGGAAATGGTGAAGGAAAAAAGAAGAGCGCGTAAGAAATGGCAACAAACTTGTGCGCCACAGCATAAAACTCGTCTCAATCAGTTATGCAACCAGTTGAAGGGGAATATTAGGGCATTCAAAAGTAATATTCTTAACTCACTCTGGAAAGCCGTTAAAGACGTGAGAAAACCCCAAGCCCATGTAGCACCAATAAGAAAAAATCAGGACGAATGGGCGAAAAACGATAAGGAAAAAGCGGAACTCATTGCTAATTATCTAGAAATTACTTTTCAACCGTTCGATGCTTTAACACCACTTGAAAATATTAATAGAACTGAAGTGACAGATGGCAATTATGCGATTAGGATCGCTACGCTTACGGAACTTAAGAAAGAATTAAATAAACTCAAACCGAGAAAAGCTCCTGGATACGATTTAATCACAGGAGAAGTTCTTAAAGCGTTGCCCAGGAAAGCGCTTCTTAAGTTTTTGTATCTCATCAATGCTGCCCTTAGACTAGAACACGTTCCTAGTCAGTGGAAAGTGGCAAAAGTGTTTATGGTACCGAAACCGGGGAAACCGCCAACTAATAAAAAGTCATTTAGACCGATCTCACTTCTTCCGATAATGTCTAAAGTATTCGAAAGAATTCTACTTAGACGCTTAAGTCCGGTCGTGGAAGAAAAACGCCTTATTCCGTACCATCAATTCGGCTTTAGAAGTAAGCATTCTACTATCGACCAAGTACATCGCATAACTGATGTAGTGGAAAAAGCACTGGAACAAAGATATATTTGTTCGGCAGCATTTCTCGATGTTTCTCAAGCCTTATTCCTTTCTTCCGGAAAAACTTTTTAGAATCACAGCGAACTATCTCTCAGATAGAATGTTCTGTGTAAAGTATGGAAACGAATACTCTGTATTCAAATCTATAAAGGCTGGAGTACCACAAGGAAGTGTTCTTGGTCCTCTCCTTTACCTACTTTATACCAGGGATATACCGGAAGACGAAGGCAACGTATTAGGCACATTTGCTGACGATACTGCCATTTTGGTAACAGTCAAAACGGTTGAAGAGTCAACAATGAAATTACAATGTGCTCTAAATCGGGTATACGAATGGATAAAAGTTTGGCGAATCGCGCTTAATGAGGCGAAATCCGTTCACATAAACTTTACATACAGGAACATACATAACCTACCTGATTTCGTAAATGGTGTCCAAATACCCTTCGGGAATGAAGCGAAATACCTCGGGATGACCCTCGGTGTTAGAGTTAAGTGGAAGGAGCACGTTAAAAAGAAACGTGAAGAGCTAGAGAAGAGATATAGAGATATGTACTGGCTCATTGGATACCATTCAAAGCTAAGTATTGACAACAAATTGCTTATATATAAGTAAGAGCTAAAACCTGTCTGGACGTACGGTGTACAACTCTGGGGTTGTACCAAACCAAGTAATAGGAACATACTACAGTCTTTTCAAAACAAAGTTCTAAGAACCATCGTCAACACACCTTGGTATATACGAAACGACGATATCCACAGAGATCTTGGAATTTCTGTTGACGTTCCTTTCGATTGTTGATACAATTTTCTTGATTCATAGTCGAGTTTTGGATATATTAACTGAATCACTATTGGATCCCAAGAACTGACATCAACTCCCAAGTTTTTGATGCCATACAAGATTTCTCTTGACGTATTCATTATGGTTTTCAAGTCGAACGCATTTTCATTTCGAACTGATTTCAAGGTAAGCAACCTTTGAATTTTGTTGACCAACGCTGCTGGATTTTGAAACCGGTTCATTAGCAACAGCTGTTGCATAAATGCTTGATGTTTTTTTTTTTTTTGCATTTTTATTAATTATTTAATTCATTAACCTACATGCTAGACAAAAATTACTTAAAACTAACTTAACTATCTTAAACATTGTTCTTAAATCTAACTTACTCTCCCTACACAGGTCCTCTAAGCTAATCTAATCTATTATTAATTTTGCCTTTCGGCTTATCCTAACATTTATTTTAAATTAACTTATATTAATCGCGGTGAATAAATCAAAAACTTGAATCTTGATAAGATTTTTCTTAACCTAACTTAACCTATGAACATTAAAACTTACGAACTACTTAAAACTACTTAAACTATGTCCGTAACACAATACGGACGCGAGCACCACGGATAGAGTCGGTCTTATTTCAATTTTAATTTATGAAGACATGCAGATAAAGACTGTTTTCAGAAAATGTACCGACATAGATGCACAATATATATGTATATAGAGTTTACGGCGTATAAAAAGTGAGCAAGGTATGCAACCCCCCTGCTAGACCACATGTAGAATTTGAAGTAGGTGCGAGGTTAAGTGTATTCAATGTTTATTTATATTAATGATACGCATGAGTTTAAAGGAACTAAATACAATCAATCTCACACATACCCCAAATTGCACATGTGGCCAAGCCGGGGGTTGCAGGGGTATATGTACATAATACAACCAACAAACATTGATTAAAGTTCACTAGCTTTTCTAACAAGTACGGCTTTTTAAATTCAATTGTCTTCTATCTGAACTCGGCTTTATTTCACAAACAATGATGACAATGAAAACAAACAATGAAATCCAAAATTCTTACAGTATACCATATTACCCGCTTTACAATTTCTGACCACCAAAAAACTTGAAATTAATTAATATTTTTGTTTTTATTTTCATTACAAATAACATTGACCATAGGAACGAAATATATACGAGTATGTACGCATTTCACATTTATGTAGATAATATTGTAATACATCTACATATGTAAGTAAGGAAAAGGTTATAAGGACATTCGTCTTGGCTAAAGGTTAACAAAAGTCAAGAAATTTTAAAATGAAGTAGAATTTATTCGCAAGATTGGCAGAGGAATATGGCACTTTTCCTTGGAACACTATTTCACCATTTCACACTGCAGACAAGAAATCCATTTGGTCATCGCTTTATCCTCAGACTTTTATCAGACTTTGTTCGGTGTCACTTCATCAAATAATTTCCTTCTTTTTAGAAGCGCCGCTCTTCCTAAGCTTTTAACTTGTTTAGGTTTTGCGCTAGTCAATTTTATGTTTTTTTTTAAATTATTTTAATGCTATTTTGCAAATCTTGTTTGCATGGCGAAGTGGTTAATACTGATGCCTTTGAGTTTTTTCTTCTGTTGCTAGCAGGAGGTCTTTTCATTTTAGGTTCCCTTGCTTGCATCTGCGCTAGAATTGTTTGTAGATCGCGAAAAGTCTGATAATCCTTCAACTCGACAGTGGGAAATAGAGGGTGATAGCCCTTTGCTCTTCTCATATCTTCCGGGTCCCATTTTCTTATTTCGCCTTATTTTGGCATGTTTTCTAACGACACAAAACAAAATGAAGCAGCAATTTTGAAGTGGGTAATGTGGTATAGTATACCACATTGGCCGATGGCAACTGTACCACATTAGCCGACAATGTATGAACATAAGAAATTACTTAAAAAAGATAACAACAAAATCCTTACAGAACAACTAATAATTATTAAATAAAGTTCAACAAATCCTATATGCTGGGGTCACTTAGTTAAGAGTAATTAACTAAACTATAATACGCAAAAAAAACTTTTTAAGAACACAGAAAGAACTCGAATACAACCAATAAAACAACCTACTTGCCACAGCGAAGGCTTTCTTAGCTTTGATCGTGAAATCAAGCAGGCCAAAAAACTCCTAAGGCAATATAACCGGAAGAGATTCGAGGCATGCATCAAAATGAGCAAGAATAACCTCCGTATCCTAACAGGCTTCCTAACGGGGCACTGTGGACTCAGAGAGCATCTAAGGAAACTAGGGGTATCAGAAGAAGGTCTCTGCTGGTTTTGTGGAGAATGTAATGAAATTCCAGAACATATACTGGAATTTTGTGAGGCACTGGCCCACAAAATAAAAATAAGTCTGGGCAAGTACCTACTATCAGAAGAAGAAATGCAATCACTAGAACCATCTCTCATTCTCAGATTCCTAAAGGAAACTGGCTTAGAGAGAATACTCTAGAACAGATTTCTTCACCTATGCGCAATATAATAAGTATAATAATAGCCTTGATCAGAGCTGTAGCTGCATGTTTACAACCATACAGATACTGGTCCAACCAAATCCCAAGATATCTTACTACATCTTTCACGGCTAACAGCTGTCCCTGTGGATCAACTATGCCGAACTTGCGCCAGTTTCTTTTCGTGTCCCTTGAGGCCTTGGACAGCGGGGTTCTGAAAAGGATAGATTGGCACTTCCGGTAGTTGATCTTCAACTTCCAGTCGTCGCAAAATCGTTGAATTTTATCGAAGTCACGCTGCAACAAGCTATTGATTACTTCGACCTTCGGATCTGTACTGTACGCTATGAGATCGTCGGCGTACGCTATTTTATGTAAGGGGATTATAAAAGAGCTTTTCCAAGCCTTAGGAAAGACATTTTGTGAAAGAGAGAGACGGAAAAGCGTCGCTAGAGGCTGAGAT
The DNA here is from genome assembly GCA_930367185.1 of Myathropa florea. Taxonomy (NCBI): domain Eukaryota; kingdom Metazoa; phylum Arthropoda; class Insecta; order Diptera; family Syrphidae; genus Myathropa; species Myathropa florea. The sequence goes on along the minus strand of OV884002.1, from coordinate 91,807,505 downwards.
ACGTAATTTGCACATTTTTTCAGAACTACAGCAGGAAGGCCATCTGGACCAGCGGAATATTCATTTTTAAGTGTGTCAATCTTATTCTTCACGATTGCCGCGGTGATGTCAACTGAGGTAAAAGAAGTTTGGGCAAAATATTTCGTGTATGAGAAGTAAGAATGATCGGGTTCAGTTACATGATTAGAGAATGACTGACTAAAGAAATCAGCGAATAAATTAGCGACTAAACAAGGATCATTTGAAGATATATCAGAGAAAGTCAGAGTTGCCGGGTAATTATCTGATTTCTTTTTAGTATTAATAAAGTGAAAAAATCGTTTGGGGTCAGAAATTATGCCAGACTGCATTCGGTCCATGTATTGCAGATAAAGTGATTCGCAAAGTTCGGAAAAAGCGGAGTAGGCTTTAGGTTCGAGCGGGTTTCTAAAAAAGTACGCCAAAGTTTATTCCTTTTATTGCGAAGAGACCGAAGTTCTTTATTATACCAAGGTGGAGATGAAGAAAAGTTCTTTTGGGGCATGAAAGGAACGGACTGCATGAAACAGTCAAAAATTGCGGAGTAAAATTTTTCAAGTGAGCTCTCAACTGAAATATAATGTGAATCCACAAAAATACTATCGAAGTTAACAGAACCTAAGAGGTTACGAAGTTTAGTAAAGTTAGCCTTACGAAAATTAAAGCTGTACGAGTATTCGGATGCTACAGTTCTGGTAGCGTTGTTGTAGGAAACAGTAAGAGATAGGGGTGGATGGTATTGGTCTAATTTGGAGAGAAGATGGCTTATTGCTGAAACTGTACAGTTGTCGGTGTCTGATGAGAAGATTAGATCCAGTTGTCTACCTAAGTTATTTGTAATACCGCTTAACTGGTAAAGGTTGCAGTCAATAAGGCAATCGTTAAAAAGAACCTCCTTATCTGAGGAGGGATTAATTGCGACATAATGGGATTCATCATCTGATAGAGTCCATTGAAGATCAGGACAATTAAAGTCTCCAAGAATCAAGACGGTGTCGCTAGGATCGGCGTTATTAAACAGAGAATCGATCGCATCGATGGCTAATGATAGATCTGCATAGGCTGGGCCGGACGGATGTAACAACAGAGAATAAAAATTTAGCACTTAGGCATAGTTATTTTGACACAAATAAATTCAAAATTAGATAAATGAGTTTTGGTTAGGGTAGAGTCAAATCGGTTGTGAACTGCCAAAAGAACACCCCGCCTCGAGGAATCATTCTCCTTCTCAAAACCATCGTCTCGAAAAACATTAAAGTCAGGAGTAAATAATTCATTGTTGGCAAAATCAGGTGTAAGATTAGTTTCGTTAAGGGCGAAAATATCATAAGGAAGCTTTTGTGAGTTAAGATATACGAGGGGCGTTCAATATATTCTCGGTATCGGGGTGAAGCTGTGGTTGAATATATAAATTGACTTATTTATCAAGTAATACTATTATTTTAGTGCATTCATGTAAAATTTCATAAAAATGTGATTATTAATTCGCGTTTTATCTCTAGTTAAACAGAATCATAATGACCCAGAGCGGGGGTCGTCTTCAATGCTCTCTCTCTACCTCTCTTGAACTCACTTGACCACTTTTGCACAGTTGATAATGAAGGTGCGGAATCCTGGTAAACAGCCACCATCTCTTCATGAATAGTTTTTTTTTTTACTTTTTCCTTGCTTAGTGAGAAATTTAATTACAGCGCGATGCTCAATTTTCACCATCATCGTCTCAGTTGCCATTATGATTCTGTTGAGAACTTGCGACACTGCGCACAGAACCATTGCAGGCCATTGGGGGTAGACCTCCTCAAGTCATCTCCAGTTCTGGGTGACAGTATCACACATTTGGTGTGAAACAATTTGTGGCAGCCGTCACACGAAATGTAGATGTCGTTGAAACTATAGTTCTGTTTGCAGTAATTGCAGCCGATATCCATTTTATGTTTAATTAATTATTAATTTTCTTGTAAAGATGCGATGGCAACTCAGTGAAATTTAAGTGTAGCTGCCGATTGTCCACAGATTGTGTATTGGATGCGATTTGGTTTGTGGGATAGATAAAAACTACCACGTGCAGCAAGCTCAGCGCTCCGAAGATGATGTGGTTGGTGGATATAATAAAAAATAAGGTTTGGTGAAAATCTACCTTGCTTAACGGCATATCATACACTAAATTGTACTCACACGGAGGAGAGAAGTAGAACACCAATAATAGTCCAAATGAAAATGAAAGATAATGGGATCACTTTTCACTCAGATGTACAGAAAAATTCAGTTCCAACATGAAAAGAAACCCGTACAAAGTTAAATGTGTACGTCGGCAGAGAATTGCTTCATAGGCAGAACATCTGCTAATAATTTAACTCACCGGGATAGATGAGTCAGACAGCTATGTGCTTGAATGCGATGAAGTGAGATGAAAGATAAAAATATCACTCAGAAAACACCACTCAATTTGGCAAATAAATCACAGAGTGTCTATAAGTTTTTGATAGATGTAAAAATACAATTTAATTTTCTTTAAAAAGTGGAAAATTCAAAATGCAAGACAACTCGCAGAATATTTTAATCCGTAAAAAAATGAAACCGGTTTGAACGTAACACAAGTCGTATTTAGTACTCTACGAGAAGTTAGAATAAAAAATAAAAAATTAGGAGCTGATATAAGAAAAAGCCGAACTCGACAGAATCACTCAAAGAGAATTAAGTGTGGCATGGAACCCATAAGATCGCTAGTGAATATAGCGCACAGGATCGGCGAACCAACTGCCCCCTGTTGCAACTCATTTTTTTATGTTAAAGACGGTGGTAGAAGTTGCGTTGCCATTTTTCACAACGAACTTTCAACCTGTGATCATATCATAATTTATATATAGTATGGCTTACTTATGCCCAGCTCGACCAACTTCAGGAAAACGCCTTCTAACCATACGGTGTTCGTATCAGTTTCACTTGTCCTCCAATGCAAATGCTCACCATGGCTGTAGCTAGTAGTACCGTCCTGTTACTTTGACATGCTGTGGCGATTCGTGTTGTCGAGGATGCTTCTTCACCTGTTGTTCTTCCTCCCGCTACGACGCAAACAGTTGAAACACAGCCTTGACTTTTGCCCCACCTCCATTGGCTTTTTTGGCTTCATACTTAGACATTTTTTGCAATTATACAATTGATGTGACTCGTCACACAGCACGCATTTGGACTGTGTGACTGTAGCCAAATGGTTTCGACTGCTCTCCAATCCTCGGAATCTCCCCTCGATGAAGTCAAAAAATTTACTTAGCTTTGGAATTTCTGTTGACGTTCCTTTCGATTGTTGATACAATTTTCATGATTCATAGTCGAGTTTTGGATATATTAACTGAATCACTATTGGATCCCAAGAACTGACATCAACTCCCAAGTTTTTGATGCCATATAAGATTTCTCTCGACGTATCCATTATGGTTTTCAAGTCGAACGCATTTTCATTTCGAACTGATTTCAAGGTAAGCAACCTTTGAATTTTGTTGACCAACGCTGCTGGATTTTGAAACCGGTTCGTTAGCAATTCTATAGCTGTTGCATAATTGCTTTTTTTTTTGTCGTGGGTTTTTGTCACACTACACTGGAGCACTCAGACTCAAGACTGGTCCATTGTACTACCAGGCAGCAACCTACTTTTGCTGAAATTTCCTGGTCTGCCTTCGGAAGCAGGCGCTTCTGTGATGAGAAGCCTACATCATCAGCTTTCGCCTCATCAGCGCCGCCACCTGATCCGAGCAAAGGCGGGACAATGTCAAAGGAAGTGCTCTGCAGTGTCATCGTCTTCTCCACAGGCGTCACAGTGGGTTGTCTGCAGTCTTTTCTGTTAAGAGATAACAAGAAAGCCGCGGATTTCTTACAGACGTTGGGGAGCATGCGCTTGGTCTGTCTACATCCTGGAGAGTCATGCCACCTGCGGTTGTGCAATCGAGAAGTCCAACCATCGATGGAAGCCTTAACCAAGGACCCAACGTAGGTTCAGGTCCTGAGAAAGCCTCATCTGATCTTCGCCTAGCAAGTTCATCAGCGATCATTTCCCGTGATCTCGTGGTGCCCGGGAACCCAGACAAGTCTTAGCGAATTCAAGCTACCGATCAAATTCAGAGAAGACTTGCATTCCTGAACTATCCTGGAATTAGTTAAAGGGTTGAGCAAGGCCTTAAGCACAGCTTGGCTGTCGCTACAGACACAAATACTTCGCCCCTTTCACCTATTCTCCACAATATAGCTCGTAGCCATTAGGATCGCATAGGTTTCCGCTTGGAAAACCGACGCAAATTTACCCAACGAGATGTGCAGTCTACAGTTGTCGCTCTCCACGAAGGCACCAACACCAGATCCTTCACTGGTCTTGGAGCCGTCCGTGAAAATTCGACTACATTCCTTTCCTGGCTCAGATTCTGGCCAGAGCCAGTCCTGAGTACAGGGAAAGTCGACTTTGTATGTTCGTCGCAGCTGGAGTACTGCGTACTAAGACTGGGGTCAAAGGAGATGCGGTGCGCACGGTCATCGAAACTCCAGTGCGAGCTGTACCAATAACCACTTCTTTTTAAACGGAAGATGGCCTTGAGAGTGCACCCCATAATATGGACATTTAGGGGGGGGGGGGAAATTCAGCAGGGCATCAAGAGCAGAGCCAGGCGTGCTAGGGAAGGCCCCCATGCAGCCGAGACAGACCGTTCTTTGAAGCTTGGTGAAAGCAGCAGTTACGTATTTACGCGAAAGCTTATTCAACCAAACGACCGATGCATAGGAGAGAAGGGGCCTAATCATAGCCGTGTAGATCCAAACGGATCTTTTTGGTGATAGACCCCATGATTTGCCGAAAATTCCTTTACACTGCCAGAAAACTGACAGTGCCTTCGCAATTTTCGTTTCAATGAGTTTTTTCCGCAGAAGCTTCCCATATAGAATCACACCCAGATATTTAGCTTCATCGGAAAAGCGGATAGTGACACCTTTTAGTACCAGTTGAGTCAAACCAGTCAATTTCCTCCTCCTCGTAAAGAGGACAACCTCGGTTTTAAGGGGGTTGACTGAGAGCCCATTTCTGGTACACCAATCGTCGATCACGTCTAGAGCTGCCTGCGCTTTTGAACACACATCCGCTAGGCATGATCCGACAGACAGAACAGCTACATCATCCGCATAGGCCTGGGCGTAGATTCTGGAACTATTGAGAGCATCGAGCAGAGAGTCAACCAGCATGCACCATAGCAGAGGAGACAAGACACCACCCTGCGGGCAGCCCCTATTTACCCCCGCCATAACATACTGGCCACAGTCCGCGTTCGCAATAATAGTTCTGTTCATCAGCACTAATGATTCATCTACACCGTGTTCTCTGGCTGAGTTGCACATGCCATAAAAAGTCGCATTGTCAAAGGCACCCTCTATGTCAATGAAAATGCCAAGCGCGTACTCCTTCCTGTCGAGTGCACATTCAATTCTGCCGATGAGATTTTGAAGTGCAGTCTCGCAAGATTTTCCGCGCTGATAGGCATGTTGCATCTGAGACAGAGGATGAAATCGCAAAGCGGCTTTGCGCACATGAAGCTCAACCAGCCTTTCCATGCTTTTCAGCAGGAAAGAGGTTAGACTGATAGGTCTAAAGTTCTTGGCGAGTGAGTAGTCCCCCTTACCGATCTTTGGTATGAAGGCTGCCCTAACTGTACGCCAAGGGGTCGGGATATAGGCGAGTGCCAGGCTGGCTGTGAAGATTCTTTTCAGAACCGGCAGCAACTTGTCTATACGCTTTTGCAACAAGGCTGGATGCCTTGTATGCCATCGGTACCAGGCGACTTGAAACCATCGAAGGACGCGACTGCGTATTTGATAGCTTCATCTGTCACCACGAGCGATGAAAATAACATTTTACATTTACATGTTACATTTATCAGCTCATCCTCAGTTCCAGGGATAGGAACTGGTTGTAATCTGGTTACCTGGAAAATGAGTCTCTAGCATGAGGCTAAGCGTTTCAGCTTTTGACTCAGTGTAGGTACTGTCTGGTCTTCTGAGTGTTTCCAGTTTGGTTGGTTTGTCCTCTTTAAGGACTTTTATTATGGGTTTCCACCGCTGAAAGGTTTTCGCCTAGAAATATGCTAGAGATTCGTCATGGTAGGTGGGCGTATGGGGGCTTGATCATGGCGTCGTTGTCCTCCTCAGGATAGTCAGGTGGAATTGGTAGCCTAGTGGGTTGGATGTTCGACTATGAGGCTGGGAATGCTGGTTCGCCCCAACACTTTCAGTTTTTTTTTGTTTGTATTTTGATTTCGGGTGGTTGGCTTTTGTTCCGCTTCTTCCTTATTGGACGTGATGCTAGCTGTGCCTAGGGTGGCGCGATGGAGAGATTGCGGGTTCCTAAGGAAGGGGAATGGTCGATCAGGCGATCGTACCGCGAGCTGGACGAAGGATCTGATCATCCGATCAACGATGTACGACGTGGCTGGGTAGAATAGGGGTTTAGCTGACTTTGGAACAGGGAGTTGGTTTTTGTCAGCGGTTGAGTGCGGACGTGGATTTCTCGGTGGGTTGGCCGCGAAGTTCAGAAAGGGTATCGAGTCGGTAGAACTGACGTGAAGTACAGCGATTACATCCATCCGTTCAAAAAGGTTTAATAAACGAAACCGAAAAAAAAAAATAAGACGAGGCTAGTGAAGAAAGTCGGGCTCGGAGAAAAAAAAAAAGAAAAAAAAAAGAAATAAAATAGTTTCTGCAACGAAAGGATAGGGAAGTGTGAATCTTAAATGATAAATTTAACAAAAGAGTATAAGCGATACAATTCGAAAGGTGGCATGGCTCGCATACGCGATACAGTGTTGAAACAAACTAGTCTGCAGTCAAGATGTTGAGATAAAGAATTAAAAAAAGTGCAGCTAGTGAATAATAAAATATGGTATCGAAAAATAGTTATTGAGTGAAAACTAAGGAAACATTTTCTGTAAAGTCTATCGAGTTCTAAAAAAAAAAAAAAAAAATTTAAGCCGAAAAAAAAAAAAACGAGTGTGGAAAGGAACATAGTATCCAACAATTATTATTGAGGGAAAACAAAGAAAAACATTTCAGTGAATTATATCGAGTTAAAAAAAGTGAATTACATAGAAAGATGGTCTGCCGTCAGTGAGAATTAGTCTGTCAGAGAACATCGATCCAACAAAATAAATATCTATAGTTATTAAAGAATAAATAGAAAAGTGCAGTGAAAGCAAGCTGTATATAGATATCACATATGTAGCTTAAAGTTTCGAGGAAACATAAAAAAAATTAAAGTAACAAATGTGAAACAATAAGTGAAACAAAAAAAGGAGTTGTGTGAGTGCGGGAAGCAAACGAAGAGAAAAGCAGGCGTAAGCAGAACGGGAGGAGAACGAGACCAGGAAGACTTGAAGTGAACTCCTTCCCACAGGAGTTTCTTTTTTTATTTTAATTGAATTGTTATTTATTTTTTTTGTTTATTTTGGTTCTTCTTTCTTTGGATTTTTTTTTTCTTTCTCTTTATTTACATGTGATTATTTATAAATTTTCGATTTATTTAAAAAAAAAAAAACAGAAACAAAAAAAAAAAACGTTTTTTTTTTAAGTTATGTTCGATTGTTTGAACATATTTTTTTTTTAATTTGTATAAGAAGTTAGACATCTCTTGGTTTTTTTTTTTTAAATCCTAATATTAGCCACCGGGTTGTAAGCGGCTATTTGGCGTAGTTATCTGGAGCGAATCCGAGTTCCGGTTCGTGCGCGTTGACCCGGGTTCGAGTATCGGGCGTGTACTGAGTTGGATTTCTTTTTTTTTTGTTATTTTTTTATTTCCTCTTGTTTAGTGTGTCCCGTCTGTGGTGTCTAAGCATAGGGTAGGCTTAAGTTGAATTATAATTGAATCCTTGAATTGTGGAATTGTAATAAAGAAACCAAGGCCCAAGAATTATTATAATTGTTAAGGTAGATATTAAGTAAACTCTAATAAAAAATCATGATCTGTTTTCTTCTTTTTTGGTTTTACCTATCCTTCCTTGGGGACCGGGTTTTACGATTGGGAATTGGATATCTCCCCCTGTGTCGCAGTTCTAGGGAAGAGGTATGTTGAGCGGAAGGGCAACGGCGTGGCGCCCTAAAATAACACCTCTACTCACGGCCACCCTCCATTGAGCGGCCCGGCGTTCTTCCGCCCAACTCCAATCGATTTTGGGAAATCGCGCGGTAACATTTTGGCGCCCAACGTGGGGCATAAATAAGAAAAGATTATAAGAATAAATTATATTGTCAAGGTCGTTATCGCGAGCGTCCTATTTAATTGCTTTTGTTTTTTTTGTGTTGATTGTTCTCCTAAGGGTATCACTGCGGTCTTCCTTGTCTCGTTCAAAAGAAATCGTAAGATGAATGTCAACCGGTTAAGCGCGGAGGAATTGACGTACGAGTTGGACGTGCGGGGGCTAAAGGGTACTACGGCAGACGAAATGAGGAAGATGCTGCGTACAGCTATACGAAGAGACGCAAGTTTCGTTCTACCGGAGTATCCTTTTAGCTTCGACGAGGATAAGGCGGCTGTTACCGCCAAGCTAGAGGAGATTCTAAGGCTGATAGGAGATTTTGTAGGCGACGAAAACTCAGGCGACTACAAAAAAATATTCTCGAAAACCGATTGGGTGTTACGGCGTCTAGGTAGGTCAGTGTGCGAGTCTGTCGAAGACAAGGTATTTGTGGCAGACGCTAGGCAGCAGGTAGTAGGCCTTCTATCGAACCTGGACGTTAAGGCAGCGGTAGAAGTAGGAGGTGCGGCCGAACCCGCGCAGGGACCACTAGATCTTAACCTTGACGGAGGGCATAACGCTCCAGTAAGCCCAGTCATCTACCCAGCCCACCCGAGAGCCACGTCATCACCGATCCTACCAGCGACGAAGAGGGTACCGGTCATGAAATGGGGCCTTACGTTTAGGGGCGATACGAGCCAGTCGGTCACTAGCTTCCTGGAAAAATTGGAGGAGCTGAGAGAAGCCAGGGGGTTCACGCATGAGGAGGTCTACTGTTCGGCGTACGATTTGTTTGAGGGGAAAGCGGCCGTTTGTTATAGGGCGAACAAACTCCGTTTCCAGAATTGGCAGGGGCTGGTAGGTAGTTTGCGAGCCGAGTTTCTACCGCTGGGTTACGAGGAACGACTGTGTGCAGTGATCAGAGGTAGAACCCAGGGGCAGACGGAGACCATTGGCATCTACGTAAGTGTGATGCTGTGCCTTTTTGCCCGACTAAGTGAGCCGTGTAGCGAGGAGACGAAGCTGAAGCAGATTCGCCGAAACCTCTGCCCATTCTACCAGTTGCAAATGGCCTTGGTGGACATCAATTCGCTGGATCAGCTCGTTGAGTTGGGGCATCGTCTCGAAGCTACCAGCTTTTTAGTCGAAAGCTTCGCACCTTCGCCGACTCGGAGAACGGCTCTGCTCCAGCCCGATATCGGCTACGTCGGGGTTACGGGCCAAGAGGAGGCACAGGCCATTGCCGGAACATCATCCAGGGCTCCGACGCGTCTCTCCTGCTTCAGATGCAAGGAACAGGGCCACATCGCAGCCATGTGCCCACAACCGGTTCGATGTTACGGGTGTAACACTCCTGGGGTCATCCGCAGTCGTTGTCCACGTTTCTCTCCTCAGACGCCCGCCGCGGGAAACGGGGTAGGGACTCAAGGACAGGCGGGTCGTTGAGTCAAGTGTCCGAATCCGCATGTCAAGCGCTCCTTTCACCTACGGCGCTTGATTTTATGGTACAAAGCAAAGGAGGTGATCGTCGTCCTTATTTGAAGGTCGACATCTATGGAGTGGAGTTGTTGGGGTTGTTGGATTCTGGGGCATCCCGCACGATTCTTGGTGGGCCAGGTTGGGCATCGTTGAGGTCGTTGGGCTGCTCTGTATTCAAGGTTGACGTAGGGTCCGTGACAGTAGCGAATGGGGATGGGGTTGAGGTGTTAGGGGCAGTTAGCGTTCCTCTCAGGTTGGAGGGCAACGTGAAGGTGATGGAGGTGCTCATCATTCCGAAGTTAACGCACAGCCTTATTCTGGGGGCCGATTTTTGGGAACAGTTCGCCATTGTGCCAGATCTTTCCAAGAGAGTTTGGAATTTCGCCGACGAGGTGTGCGCCAGTGAAGGGGGGGTGATTAAGCCATCGTCCAGTCCCTGGTCTTCCCTGGTCTATCCTTCTTATTAAGAAGAAGGATGGGAAGTATCGCTTCTGCGTTGATTTTCGCAAGCTCAATCAGGTGACCGAGCGCGACGCGTATCCCATTCCATACGTTTCTGCAACTCTCTCTCAACAAGTTACGAAACGCAAAATTTCTCTCCTCCTTGGATATTAAGTCCGCTTACTGGCAGATACCCATGGCCGAGTCTTCGAAGAGGTACACCGCGTTTACTATTCCCGGAAAGGGGTTGTATCAATTTTGTCGCATGCCCTTTGGGCTTCATAACGCTCCTGCGACGTGGCAGCGTTTTATTGATACAACCATCGGAGCCGACCTCGAACCGAACGTGTTTGTGTACCTCGACGATGTCGTTATTGTCACGGAGACTTTTGAGCGACATCTCGAAGTGCTAAGGGAAGTGTTGACGCGTATCCAGGAGGCGGGGCTTGTATTAAGCCGGGAAAAATGCGAGTTCTGCAAGTCGGAGTTGAAGTACTTGGGATACATCGTAAATAAGAATGGTCTTCTGGTCGATCCGGAGAAAGTACGGTGTATGGTGGAGTATCCAAAGCCCACGACGGTGTCGGGTGTGCGGAGGTTCATCGGTATGGTCTCCTGGTATCGTCGATTCGTCCACAACTTCTCCGACCTTCTTGGAAGGTAGTCAGTCTCGGGAAGGTAGTCAGTTTACGGTAATGACCGATCATCACTCTTTGGTCTGGCTGAACAATTTGAAAGACCCACAGGGTAGGTTGGCACGGTGGGCGGTCAGATTGCAGCAGTTCGACTTCACCATCGTTCATCGGAAAGGTAAGGAGCATTTGGTACCCGATGCTCTATCTAGGGCAAATGAGGAAGCGGCAACGGTCACCGTTGCTACCCATGATCCTTGGTACCTCAAGATGCTACAGATGGTGAATAAGAGTGGTGAGGAGTACCCGGATTGGTGCATCGATAGCGGAGCTCTTTTAAAACACGTACCAGCAAGATTTCCGAAGCTAGTGTCAGAGGAAGATCAGTGGAAACGCGTTGTTCCAAAGAAGGGAAAGCTGGGATCCTCCGGGAGTGCCACGACGACGTCCTAAGTGGACATGGCGGTGTCCAGAAGACCATGGACAAGGTATCCCGTCGGTACTATTGGCCACGGATGAGGCAGAGTATAAGGCGTTACGTGCGGGGGTGTGCGGTCTGCCAAGCAGTCAAGCCTGAACTGCAGAAACCCGCAGGACTGATGGCGTCGCGGTGCAATGTAACCAAGCCCCTTCCACCTATTCTCCACAATATAGCTCGTAGCCATTAGGATCGCATAAGTTTCCGCTTGGAAAACCGACGCAAATTTACCTAACGAGATGTGCAGTCTAAAGTTGTCGCTCTCCACGAAGGCATCAGCCCCTGAAAATTCAACTACATTCCTTTCCTGGCTCAGATTCTGGCCAGAGCCAGTCCTGAGTACAGGGAAAGTCGACTTTGTATGTTCGTCGCAGCTGGAGTACTGCGTACTAAGAAACTCCAGTGCGAGCTGTACCAATAACCACTTCTTTTTAAACGGAAGATGGCCTTGAGAGTGCACCCCATAATATGGACATTTAGGGGGGGGGGGAATTCTGCGTGCTAGGGAAGGCCCCCATGCAGCCGAGACAGACTGTTCTTTGAAGCTTGGTGAAAGCAGCAGTTACGTATTTACGCGAAAGCTTATTCAACCAAACGACCGATGCATAGGAGAGAAGGGGCCTAATCATAGCCGTGTAGATCCAAACGGATCTTTTTGGTGATAGACCCCATGATTTGCCGAAAATTCCTTTACACTGCCAGAAAACTGACAGTGCCTTCGCAATTTTCGTTTCAATGAGTTTTTTCCGCAGAAGCTTCCCATATAGAATCACACCCAGATATTTAGCTTCATCGGAAAAGCGGATAGTGACACCTTTTAGTACCAGTTGAGTCAAACCAGTCAATTTCCTCCTCCTCGTAAAGAGGACAACCTCGGTTTTAAGAGGGTTGACTGAGAGCCCATTTCTGGTACACCAATCGTCGATCACGTCTAGAGCTGCCTGCGCTTTTGAACACACATCCGCTAGGCATGATCCGACAGACAGAACAGCTACATCATCCGCATAGGCCTGGGCGTAGATTCTGGAACTATTGAGAGCATCGAGCAGAGAGTCAACCAGCATGCACCATAGCAGAGGAGACAAGACACCACCCTGCGGGCAGCCCCTATTTACCCCCGCCATAACATACTGGCCACAGTCCGCGTTCGCAATAATAGTTCTGTTCATCAGCACTAATGATTCATCTACACCGTGTTCTCTGGCTGAGTTGCACATGCCATAAAAAGTCGCATTGTCAAAGGCACCCTCTATGTCAATGAAAATGCCAAGCGCGTACTCCTTCCTGTCGAGTGCACATTCAATTCTGCCGATGAGATTTTGAAGTGCAGTCTCGCAAGATTTTCCGCGCTGATAGGCATGTTGCATCTGAGACAGAGGATGAAATCGCAAAGCGGCTTTGCGCACATGAAGCTCAACCAGCCTTTCCATGCTTTTCAGCAGGAAAGAGGTTAGACTGATAGGTCTAAAGTTCTTGGCGAGTGAGTAGTCCCCCTTACCGATCTTTGGTATGAAGGCTGCCCTAACTGTACGCCAAGGGGTCGGGATATAGGCGAGTGCCAGGCTGGCTGTGAAGATTCTTTTCAGAACCGGCAGCAACTTGTCTATACGCTTTTGCAACAAGGCTGGATGCCTTGTATGCCATCGGTACCAGGCGACTTGAAACCATCGAAGGACGCGACTGCGTATTTGATAGCTTCATCTGTCACCACGAGCGATGAAACAAACATTTTACATTTACATGTTACATTTATCAGCTCATCCTCAGTTCCAGGGATAGGAACTGGTTGTAATCTGGTTACCTGGAAAATGAGTCTCTAGCATGAGGCTAAGCGTTTCAGCTTTTGACTCAGTGTAGGTACTGTCTGGTCTTCTGAGTGTTTCCAGTTTGGTTGGTTTGTCCTCTTTAAGAACTTTTATTATGGGTTTCCACCGCTGAAAGGTTTTCGCCTAGAAATATGCTAGAGATTCGTCATGTTAGGTGGGCGTATGGGGGCTTGATCATGGCGTCGTTGTCCTCCTCAGGATAGTCAGGTGGAATTGGTAGCCTAGTGGGTTGGATGTTCGACTATGAGGCTGGGAATGCTGGTTCGCCCCAACACTTTCAGTTTTTTTTTGTTTGTATTTTGATTTCGGGTGGTTGGCTTTTGTTCCGCTTCTTCCTTATTGGACGTGATGCTAGCTGTGCCTAGGGTGGCGCGATGGAGAGATTGCGGGTTCCTAAGGAAGGGGAATGGTCGATCAGACGATCGTACCGCGAGCTGGACGAAGGATCTGATCATCCGATCAACGATGTACGACGTGGCTGGGTAGAATAGGGGTTTAGCTGACTTTGGAACAGGGAGTTGGTTTTTGTCAGCTGTTGAGTGCGGACGTGGATTTCTCGGTGGGTTGGCCGCGAAGTTCAGAAAGGGTATCGAGTCGGTAGAACTGACGTGAAGTACAGCGATTACATCCATCCGTTCAAAAAGGTTTAATAAACGAAACCGAAACAAAAAAATAAGACGAGGCTAGTGAAGAAAGTCGGGTTCGGAGAAAAAAAAAAAGAAAAAAAAAGAAATAAAATAGTTTCTGCAACGAAAGGATAGGGAAGTGTGAATCTTAAATGATAAATTTAACAAAAGAGAATAAGCGATACAATTCGAAAGGTGGCATGTTGAAACAAACTAGTCTGCAGTCAAGATGTTGAGATAAAGAATTAAAAAAAGTGCAGCTAGTGAATAATAAAATATGGTATCGAAAAATAGTTATTGAGTGAAAACTAAGGAAACATTTTCTGTAAAGTCTATCGAGTTCTAAAAAAAAAAAAAAAAAATTTAAGCCGAAAAAAAAAAAACGAGTGTGGAAAGGAACATAGTATCCAACAATTATTATTGAGGGAAAACAAAGAAAAACATTTCAGTGAATTATATCGAGTTAAAAAAAGTGAATTACATAGAAAGATGGTCTGCCGTCAGTGAGAATTAGTCTGTCAGAGAACATCGATCCAACAAAATAAATATCTATAGTTATTAAAGAATAAATAGAAAAGTGCAGTGAAAGCAAGCTGTATATTGATGTCACATATGTAGCTTAAAGTTTCGAGGAAATACAAAAAAAAATTAAAGTAGCAAATGTGAAACAATAAGTGAAACAAAAAAAGGAGTTGTGTGAGTGCGGGAAGCAAACGAAGAGAAAAGCAGGCGTAAGCAGAACGGGAGGAGAACGAGACCAGGAAGACTTCAGGTGAACTCCTTCCCACAGGAGTTTCTTTTTTTATTTTAATTGAATTATTATTTATTTTTTTGTTTATTTTGGTTCCTCTTTCTTTGGATGTTTTTTTTCTTTCTCTTTATTTACATGTGATTATTTATAAATTTTCGATTTATTTAAAAAAAAAAAACAGAAACAAAAAAAAAAAACGTTTTTTTTTTAAGTTATGTTCGATTGTTTGAACATATTTTTTTTTTAATTTGTATAAGAAGTTAGACATCTCTTGGTTTTTTTTTTTTTAAATCCTAATATTAGCCACCGGGCTGTAAGCGGCTATTTGGCGTAGTTATCTGGAGCGAATCCGAGTTCCGGTTCGTGCGCGTTGACCCGGGTTCGAGTATCGGGTGTGTACTGAGTTGGATTTCTTTTTTTTTGTTATTTTTTTATTTCCTCTTGTTTAGTGTGTCCCGTCTGTGGTGTCTCAGCATAGGGTAGGCTTAAGTTGATATAATTGATTCCTTGAATTTTGGAATTGTAATAAAGAAACCAAGGGCCAAGAATTATTATAATTGTTAAGGTAGATATTAAGTAAACTCTAATAAAAAAAAGGAATTATTTTATATATTTTAAAAGTCGTGTTCGTTGATCTGTTTTCTTCTTTTTTGGTTTTACCTATCCTTCCTTGGGGACCGGGTTTTACGATTGGGAATTGGATATCTCCCCCTGTGTCGCAGTTCTAGGGAAGAGGTATGTTGAGCGGAAGGGCAACGGCGTGGCGCCCTAAAATAACACCTCTACTCACGGTCACCCTCCATTGAGCGACCCGGCGTTCTTCCGCCTAACTCCAATCGATTTTGGGAAATCGCGCGGTAACATTTTGGTGCCCAACGTGGGGCATAAATAAGAAAAGATTATAAGAATAAATTATATTGTCAAGGTCGTTATCGCGAGCGTCCTATTTAATTGCTTTTGTTTTTTTTGTGTTGATTGTTCTCCTAAGGGTATCACTGCGGTCTTCCTTGTCTCGTTCAAAAGAAATCGTAAGATGAATGTCAACCGGTTAAGCGCGGAGGAATTGACGTACGAGTTGGACGTGCGGGGGCTAAAGGGTACTACGGCAGACGAAATGAGGAAGATGCTGCGTACAGCTATGCGAAGAGACGCAAGTTTCGTTCTACCGGAGTATCCTTTTAGCTTCGACGAGGATAAGGCGGCTGTTACCGCCAAGCTAGAGGAAATTCTAAGGCTGATAGGAGATTTTGTAGGCGACGAAAACTCAGGCGACTACAAAAAAATATTCTCGAAAACCGATTGGGTGTTACGGCGTCTAGGTAGGTCAGTGTGCGAGTCTGTCGAAGACAAGGTATTTGTGGCAGACGCTAGGCAGCAGGTAGTAGGCCTTCTATCGAACCTGGACGTTAAGGCAGCGGTAGAAGTAGGAGGTGCGGCCGAACCCGCGCAGGGACCACTAGATCTTAACCTTGACGGAGGGCATAACGCTCCAGTAAGCCCAGTCATCTACCCAGCCCACCCGAGAGCCACGTCATCACCGATCCTACCAGCGACGAAGAGGGTACCGGTCATGAAATGGGGCCTTACGTTTAGGGGCGATACGAGCCAGTCGGTCACTAGCTTCCTGGAAAAATTGGAGGAGCTGAGAGAAGCCAGGGGGTTCACGCATGAGGAGGTCTACTGTTAGGCGTACGATTTGTTTGAGGGGAAAGCGGCCGTTTGGTATAGGGCGAACAAACTCCGTTTCCAGAATTGGCAGGGGCTGGTAGGTAGTTTGCGAGCCGAGTTTCTACCGCTGGGTTACGAGGAACGACTGTGTGCAGTGATCAGAGGTAGAACCCAAGGGCAGACGGAGACCATTGGCATCTACGTAAGTGTGATGCTGTGCCTTTTTGCCCGACTAAGTGAGCCGTGTAGCGAGGAGACGAAGCTGAAGCAGATTCGCCGAAACCTCTGCCCATTCTACCAGTCGCAAATGGCCTTGGTGGACATCAATTCGCTGGATCAGCTCGTTGAGTTGGGGCATCGTCTCGAAGCTACCAGCTTTTTAGTCGAAAGCTTCGCACCTTCGCCGACTCGGAGAACGGCTCTGCTCCAGCCCGATATCGGCTACGTCGGGGTTACGGGCCAAGAGGAGGCACAGGCCATTGCAGGAACATCATCCAGGGCCCCGACGAGTCTCTCCTGCTTCAGATGCAAGGAACAGGGCCACATCGCAGCCATGTGCCCACAACCGGTTCGATGTTACGGGTGTAACACTCCTGGGGTCATCCGCAGTCGTTGTCCACGTTGCTCTCCTCAGACGCCCGCCGCGGGAAACGGGGTAGGGACTCAAGGACAGGCGGGTCGTTGAGTCAAGTGTCCGAATCCGCATGTCAAGCGCTACTTTCACCTACGGCGCTTGATTTTATAGTACAAAGCAAAGGAGGTGATCGTCGTCCTTATTTGAAGGTCGACATCTATGGAGTGGAGTTGTTGGGGTTGTTGGATTCTGGGGCATCCCGCACGATTCTTGGTGGGCCAGGTTGGGCATCGTTGAGGTCGTTGGGCTGCTCTGTATTCAAGGTTGACGTAGGGTCCGTGACAGTAGCGAATGGGGATGGGGTTGAGGTGTTAGGGGCAGTTAGCGTTCCTCTCAGGTTGGAGGGCAACGTGAAGGTGATGGAGGTGCTCATCATTCCGAAGTTAACGCACAGCCTTATTCTGGGGGCCGATTTTTGGGAACAGTTCGCCATTGTGCCAGATCTTTCCAAGAGAGTTTGGAATTTCGCCGACGAGGTGTGCGCCAGTGAAGGGGGGGTGATTAAGCCATCGTCCAGTCCCTGGTCTTCCCTGGTCTATCCTTCTTATTAAGAAGAAGGATGGGAAGTATCGCTTCTGCGTTGATTTTCGCAAGCTCAATCAGGTGACCGAGCGCGACGCGTATCCCATTCCATACGTTTCTGCAACTCTCTCTTAACAAGCTACGAAACGCAAAATTTCTCTCCTCCTTGGATATTAAGTCCGCTTACTGGCAGATACCCATGGCCGAGTCTTCGAAGAGGTACACCGCGTTTACTATTCCCGGAAAGGGGTTGTATCAATTTTGTCGCATGCCCTTTGGGCTTCATAACGCTCCTGCGACGTGGCAGCGTTTTATTGATACAACCATCGGAGCCGACCTCGAACCGAACGTGTTTGTGTACCTCGACGATGTCGTTATTGTCACGGAGACTTTTGAGCGACATCTCGAAGTGCTAAGGGAAGTGTTGACGCGTATCCAGGAGGCGGGGCTTGTATTAAGCCGGGAAAAATGCGAGTTCTGCAAGTCGGAGTTGAAGTACTTGGGATACATCGTAAATAAGAATGGTCTTCTGGTCGATCCGGAGAAAGTACGGTGTATGGTGGAGTATCCAAAGCCCACGACGGTGTCGGGTGTGCGGAGGTTCATCGGTATGGTCTCCTGGTATCGTCGATTCGTCCACAACTTCTCCGACCTTCTTGGAAGGTAGTCAGTCTCGGGAAGGTAGTCAGTTTACGGTAATGACCGATCATCACTCTTTGGTCTGGCTGAACAATTTGAAAGACCCACAGGGTAGGTTGGCACGGTGGGCGGTCAGATTGCAGCAGTTCGACTTCACCATCGTTCATCGGAAAGGTAAGGAGCATTTGGTACCCGATGCTCTATCTAGGGCAAATGAGGAAGCGGCAACGGTCACCGTTGCTACCCATGATCCTTGGTACCTCAAGATGCTACAGATGGTGAATAAGAGTGGTGAGGAGTACCCGGATTGGTGCATCGATAGCGGAGCTCTTTTAAAACACGTACCAGCAAGATTTCCGAAGCTAGTGTCAGAGGAAGATCAGTGGAAACGCGTTGTTCCAAAGAAGGGAAAGCTGGGATCCTCCGGGAGTGCCACGACGACGTCCTAAGTGGACATGGCGGTGTCCAGAAGACCATGGACAAGGTATCCCGTCGGTACTATTGGCCACGGATGAGGCAGAGTATAAGGCGTTACGTGCGGGGGTGTGCGGTCTGCCAAGCAGTCAAGCCTGAACTGCAGAAACCCGCAGGACTGATGGCGTCGCGGTGCAATGTAACCAAGCCCCTTCCACCTATTCTCCACAATATAGCTCGTAGCCATTAGGATCGCATAAGTTTCCGCTTGGAAAACCGACGCAAATTTACCTAACGAGATGTGCAGTCTAAAGTTGTCGCTCTCCACGAAGGCATCAGCCCCTGATCCTTCATTGGTCTTGGAGCCGTCCGTGAAAATTCAACTACATTCCTTTCCTGGCTCAGATTCTGGCCAGAGCCAGTCCTGAGTACAGGGAAAGTCGACTTTGTATGTTCGTCGCAGCTGGAGTACTGCGTACTAAGAAACTCCAGTGCGAGCTGTACCAATAACCACTTCTTTTTAAACGGAAGATGGCCTTGAGAGTGCACCCCATAATATGGACATTTAGGGGGGGGGGGGGAATTCTGCGTGCTAGGGAAGGCCCCCATGCAGCCGAGACAGACTGTTCTTTGAAGCTTGGTGAAAGCAGCAGTTACGTATTTACGCGAAAGCTTATTCAACCAAACGACCGATGCATAGGAGAGAAGGGGCCTAATCATAGCCGTGTAGATCCAAACGGATCTTTTTGGTGATAGACCCCATGATTTGCCGAAAATTCCTTTACACTGCCAGAAAACTGACAGTGCCTTCGCAATTTTCGTTTCAATGAGTTTTTTCCGCAGAAGCTTCCCATATAGAATCACACCCAGATATTTAGCTTCATCGGAAAAGCGGATAGTGACACCTTTTAGTACCAGTTGAGTCAAACCAGTCAATTTCCTCCTCCTCGTAAAGAGGACAACCTCGGTTTTAAGAGGGTTGACTGAGAGCCCATTTCTGGTACACCAATCGTCGATCACGTCTAGAGCTGCCTGCGCTTTTGAACACACATCCGCTAGGCATGATCCGACAGACAGAACAGCTACATCATCCGCATAGGCCTGGGCGTAGATTCTGGAACTATTGAGAGCATCGAGCAGAGAGTCAACCAGCATGCACCATAGCAGAGGAGACAAGACACCACCCTGCGGGCAGCCCCTATTTACCCCCACCATAACATACTGGCCACAGTCCGCGTTCGCAATAATAGTTCTGTTCATCAGCACTAATGATTCATCTACACCGTGTTCTCTGGCTGAGTTGCACATGCCATAAAAAGTCGCATTGTCAAAGGCACCCTCTATATCAATGAAAATGCCAAGCGCGTACTCCTTCCTGTTGAGTGCACATTCAATTCTGCCGATGAGATTTTGAAGTGCAGTCTCGCAAGATTTTCCGCGCTGATAGGCATGTTGCATCTGAGACAGAGGATGAAATCGCAAAGCGGCTTTGCGCACATGAAGCTCAACCAGCCTTTCCATGCTTTTCAGCAGGAAAGAGGTTAGACTGATAGGTCTAAAGTTCTTGGCGAGTGAGTAGTCCCCCTTACCGATCTTTGGTATGAAGGCTGCCCTAACTGTACGCCAAGGGGTCGGGATATAGGCGAGTGCCAGGCTGGCTGTGAAGATTCTTTTCAGAACCGGCAGCAACTTGTCTATACGCTTTTGCAACAAGGCTGGATGCCTTGTATGCCATCGGTACCAGGCGACTTGAAACCATCGAAGGACGCGACTGCGTATTTGATAGCTTCATCTGTCACCACGAGCGATGAAACAAACATTTTACATTTACATGTTACATTTATCAGCTCATCCTCAGTTCCAGGGATAGGAACTGGTTGTAATCTGGTTACCTGGAAAATGAGTCTCTAGCATGAGGCTAAGCGTTTCAGCTTTTGACTCAGTGTAGGTACTGTCTGGTCTTCTGAGTGTTTCCAGTTTGGTTGGTTTGTCCTCTTTAAGAACTTTTATTATGGGTTTCCACCGCTGAAAGGTTTTCGCCTAGAAATATGCTAGAGATTCGTCATGTTAGGTGGGCGTATGGGGGCTTGATCATGGCGTCGTTGTCCTCCTCAGGATAGTCAGGTGGAATTGGTAGCCTAGTGGGTTGGATGTTCGACTATGAGGCTGGGAATGCTGGTTCGCCCCAACACTTTCAGTTTTTTTTTTGTTTGTATTTTGATTTCGGGTGGTTGGCTTTTGTTCCGCTTCTTCCTTATTGGACGTGATGCTAGCTGTGCCTAGGGTGGCGCGATGGAGAGATTGCGGGTTCCTAAGGAAGGGGAATGGTCGATCAGGCGATCGTACCGCGAGCTGGACGAAGGATCTGATCATCCGATCAACGATGTACGACGTGGCTGGGTAGAATAGGGGTTTAGCTGACTTTGGAACAGGGAGTTGGTTTTTGTCAGCTGTTGAGTGCGGACGTGGATTTCTCGGTGGGTTGGCCGCGAAGTTCAGAAAGGGTATCGAGTCGGTAGAACTGACGTGAAGTACAGCGATTACATCCATCCGTTCAAAAAGGTTTAATAAACGAAACCGAAACAAAAAAATAAGACGAGGCTAGTGAAGAAAGTCGGGCTCGGAGAAAAAAAAAAAGAAAAAAAAAGAAATAAAATAGTTTCTGCAACGAAAGGATAGGGAAGTGTGAATCTTAAATGATAAATTTAACAAAAGAGAATAAGCGATACAATTCGAAAGGTGGCATGGCTCGCATACGCGATACAGTGTTGAAACAAACTAGTCTGCAGTCAAGATGTTGAGATAAAGAATTAAAAAAAGTGCAGCTAGTGAATAATAAAATATGGTATCGAAAAATAGTTATTGAGTGAAAACTAAGGAAACATTTTCTGTAAAGTCTATCGAGTTGTAAAAAAAAAAAAAAATTTAAGCCGAAAAAAAAAAAACGAGTGTGGAAAGGAACATAGTATCCAACAATTATTATTGAGGGAAAACAAAGAAAAACATTTCAGTGAATTATATCGAGTTAAAAAAAGTGAATTACATAGAAAGATGATCTGCCGTCAGTGAGAATTAGTCTGTCAGAGAACATCGATCCAACAAAATAAATATCTATAGTTATTAAAGAATAAATAGAAAAGTGCAGTGAAAGCAAGCTGTATATTGATGTCACATATGTAGCTTAAAGTTTCGAGGAAATATAAAAAAAAATTAAAGTAGCAAATGTGAAACAATAAGTGAAACAAAAAAAGGAGTTGTGTGAGTGCGGGAAGCAAACGAAGAGAAAAGCAGGCGTAAGCAGAACGGGAGGAGAACGAGACCAGGAAGACTTCAGGTGAACTCTTTCCCACAGGAGTTTCTTTTTAAGGTTCCGTCTACAAAAACGGAACCTTTATAATTTCGGTGTGTCCGTCCGTCCGTCCGTCCGTCGTGTCTGTCACACTTTTTTATCTCCGAAGTTTATGAAGATATCGGCATGAAATTTTGGAATTAGGTACTTCAGACCTAGATGTCAATTCTTATGCAGCGATTTTAAAAAGTGGGGCCATTTGGGGGTGGCTCCAGTACAGGTGAAGTTGACATTAATTTTGAAAAATTGTCGCACCCCATCGAAATATATATCAATCGACAGGTCTTTCTGAGGTGGAGGTTTCGTTCAACACTTTTTTATCCAAAATACCGTTTGGAAAATATGGAGCTCCAAAGTTTTAAATGCGTCCCTCCCTGCCATTTCTAAACCAAAGTGTTTAAAAATCTGAAAAAAATCACAAAAACTTGGCTTCATTGAGTACTTTCATTTAAAACCATTGCGAGCATTCTGGCCTTAATGGTTTTGGAGATATTGGCCAAAAACGGTCAATCATCGACATGCGAATTTTGAAGATCTGAAAACGCAGTTTTGAAGACATTAATGTAGGCATTAAGAAATGATAAATTTCAAAATATCGATTTATGTTGAAATTTTGAGATATCTAAGATTTAAAATGAAAACAATTTCATTTTCACACATAATTTCATGCTGTGTTCGGCCACTCTATTCGTTGCTGAGCGTTATCTTTTCGATCTCACCCCTAAATGCCCAACAGAAATGAATACACACACACCGCAGGCATGAGCAGTGATTGGGTATGTATATGATGGAAGGGATTTTCTGTGTTGGATAAACTTGGATAGAGATATAGGTATATGTAGGGATGAACGTTTGTTTTTTTCGGATGTATAAATGTATGAATGAATAGTTGATTTGAGTTGAAGTTAGAAGAAAATTCAACTGAAATAGTTTCGAAACGTCGTTTGATCTTCAGAAATCATCCATCAATATTATGCGACGGAACCTTACCCGTGCGAGTACAACTCGCACTTGCCCAGTTTATTTTTATTTTAATTGAATTATTATTTATTTTTTTTGTTTATTTTGGTTCTTCTTTCTTTGGATTTTTTTTTCTTTCTCTTTATTTACATGTGATTATTTATAAATTTTCGATTTATTTAAAAAAAAACAGAAACAAAAAAAAAAACGTCTTTTTTTTAAGTTATGTTCGATTGTTTGAACATATTTTTTTTTTTAATTTGTATAAGAAGTTAGACATCTCTTGGTTTTTTTTTTAAATCCTAATATTAGCCACCGGGTTGTAAGCGGCTATTTGGCGTAGTTATCTGGAGCGAATCCGAGTTCCGGTTCGTGCGCGTTGACCCGGGTTCGAGTATCGGGCGTGTACTGAGTTGGATTTCTTTTTTTTTTGTTATTTTTTTATTTCCTCTTGTTTAGTGTGTCCCGTCTGTGGTGTCTCAGCATAGGGTAAGCTTAAGTTGAATTATAATTGAATCCTTGAATTTTGGAATTGTAATAAAGAAACCAAGGCCCAAGAATTATTATAATTGTTAAGGTAGATATTAAGTAAACTCTAATAAAAAAAAGGAATTATTTTATATATTTTAAAAATCGTGTTCGTTGATCTGTTTTCTTCTTTTTTGGTTTTACCTATCCTTCCTTGGGGACCGGGTTTTATGATTGGGAATTGGATATCTCCCCCCGTGTCGCAGTTCTAGGGGAGAGGTACGTTGAGCGGAAGGGCAACTGCGTGGCGCCCTAAAATAACACCTCTACTCACGGCCACCCTCCATTGAGCGGCCCAGCGTTCTTCCGCCCAACCCCAATCGATTTTGGGAAATCGCGCGGTAACACTTTAACCAGTCTGCTGGTTTCACTGAGTGTTTCGATCTTTCCACAAAAATCCCTATAGGAGGCACTTTTCGATATCCGAATTAACCTCTTATATTCTTTTTGTTTTGATCGGTACAGGTTCCAGTCCTCTTCCAAGTCGGTCTTGAGAGATCTGTTTAGAAGTTTCCTGGTTTCCTTGCGAATTGTCTGCAGTTCTGCGTTCCACCATGGAACAGGTAATCTGCAGGGGGTATTTCAACTGGACACGTTAGTTCAAAACATTTGGTTAGAGTGTTGTCTTCTGTCTCGTTCTGAGCTTAGGGAGAGGTTCAATACGATTATCTAGCTCATCCCTAAACTGTATCCAGTTGGTTTTTCTTGGATTCCTCCTCTTCAGCAAAGTTGTGGTTTCGCATTCGATTCGGAATTCAATGTACCTATGGTCTGACAGGTGGGCGCCGTGGCGTAGTGGGTAGGTGCGTCGACTCAGTCGTTCACAGACCTCCGCGGTGTAAAGACGTGTTTCGGCTTCGCGAGAAAGTAAAAACATAAAGTGTAGTGCGTTAAGTGCGAAAAAAGACAGAGACTTCTAAGAGTAGACAGTGGCCTGGGTGGTAGATCCACTGCCCCAACCCTTGCGCCGAAAGGCAAACTAGACTAAGATTAGGTTAGCTTAGAGCACCCGCATAGGGTCAGTAAGTTAGATAAGTAGAACATATGTTTAGTTAATATAAGCTAGTTTTAAGTATTTTTATATCTAGCATGTAAGAAAGTTTTGTTTAAATGAAATAAAAATACGTTTAAAAAAAAAAAAAAAAAAAAAGATCCACTGCCCCAGTGCGCGGGTTTGATACCCAGAATTTTATAAAAATTATTTTTTTCATTAAGTAAAGAATAAAACACATACTAAGAACAAAGTGAGTGTGAGTGTGAGGATGGAGCCGAACGAACGGCCTCCTAACAAATCGGATGATGTGGGCGGACCGGTAGCCGGCACATCAGGCCACTAGAAGAGTGACGTCAGCCAAACAAAAAGGAGGAGGAAAATTCATCCGAAACCGAATATGGTTAAACGGCGAACTACAATGGCTACGTCAGAGGACGAAGCAGCAGTTCCCATCCGATCAACAGCAGGGACAACAACAACAACGACAACAACAACAACGACAACAACAACAACATAAGCAGTGCCAGGAGTAGCCACGAGATCGGCGGCGAAAATGGCAGAAGAAGACCTGAGTGCCCTCCGGTATGAATCGGAGGGCAACGAAGGTCGTTTTTCGTATGGAGGGAGCAACAACTCCTTCCAAGTTTTGGCTTCCTCCGAGTCTGACGACGAGGCTGAGGAGATCAAGGAGATGGAGGAACAAAGGGCGAAGCTCGACGCCCATATAAAGTTCCTCCACGAGAAAGCCACGGCGAGGAAGGCAGCTCAGAAAGCTGCTGAGAAGAGGCTGATGGAAGAGCGGCTGCAACAGCAGCAGGAAAAGCTCCAAAGCAGCAGACGAAACAGCAACAGAAGCAACAACAACAACCAAAGCAGCCGCTGAGCGAAACCAAATCGCTCCCAAAAAGACAGCGGAAAGAGGAGCTGCCATCCACTTCCTCGGCAGCTCAACGGCTGCAAAAACAACAACAGCAGCAGAAGCAGCAACAACAACAGCAGCAGCAACAGCAGCAGCACACACAACAACAAACGCAGCAGACACAACAACGACAACAGCAGCAGACACAAGAACAACAACAGCAGCAGAAGAACCAGCAGCAGCAGCAGCAGCAGCAGCAGCAACAACAACGACAGCAGCAGACACAACAACGACAGCAGCAGCAGACACAACAACAACAACGAGAGCGATGTCCTCCAATTAACGTCTTCGGACTGGAGACTAAGGACCTAACCACACTGTGTAAGTTGGCATTCGGTCCATTGCTCGTCAATGGCTGATTATAAAATATTAAAAGAGAAGTTAGCGGCGTCGAACGCTGATTTTTACACTTACACCCCTAAAGGGGAAAAAGTGCAGACAATGCTCTTTAAGGGCATAAATCCTTCGGCTAATCCGAATGAGATCCTCGAAGAGCTGCGCCAAGTCGAGAGCGACGAGGTCCGTTTCGTTGGGGTTAAGCCCTTTAACACTGCGGCAGCGAGGACGAAGGACATTAAACTTCCCTTCTTCCTGGTACAGGTCACCCACGGCAGCAAAATTGAGAGCCTAAAGAAAATACGGTCTGTAGGCTCTCTCGCTGTAAAGTGGGAAAAATTAAATAAGGCAGACCACATTTTACAATGTGCAAAGTGCAGGATGCTAGGGCATGCCGCTGCGAACTGCAACATGGAGTTCCGCTGCGCCAGATGCACGGTCACCCACAATAAAGGGGAATGTCCTTTAGGGACGGATAAAGTCGAAGACAGGGCCCTTCTCAGTTGTGTTCTCTGTGGACAAACTGGACACCCTGCTACTTATAGGGGCTGTCCAAGAGTCAAAGAGCTCAGAGATAAAATAAAGGCCAAAAAGGAGGACAAAAAGGTACAAGCCAGGCCAATGGCCCGCGCTGCAGCTACCGCTGTTACGTCTGCCATCTCCTACGCCCAAATGGCGTCAGGCAGGGGTTCGATACAACAGACAGTGCCGAAGGTGGCCCCGGTCCCTGTGGCCAGGCAACCTGAGGCAGACCCCTCATTGAAGGATGTAATGACAACCATCCAGTCGATGCAAGCGCAGATGATCGCTTTGCAAAAACAGATGGTTCAATTACAGACCAGCTTCCTTCAGCAAACGGCCCGAGTAGACTTCATCTATTCGGAGCTGTTTGGCGAGCCTAACGCGCAGATATAATGGGCTCACGCGCAGCAAGAACCCTTAAGATCCTAGCAGTGAATGTTAATTCGCTGATTAGGATCGAGCGAAAACTAACTCTGTCTCAATTGTTGCAAACCCATAATCCTGACGTGCTGATGGCTAGCGAAACTAAGCTAAACCAGACGCGCAAACTCAGGTACAAAAACTACCACATAATTAGAAGAGATCGGCCCCAATCCACTCGAGGGTGTGGGGTCGCTCTTTTAATTAAAAAGAATATTAGTCACAAGGTGATATATAGCAATGAGGTGCGGAGGTTTGGTGTGCTGGAGGCATGTATCGCGCGCATCGCTCTCCAAGGTGGGAAGTGATTGTTCGTGATTGCCGTCTACGCACCGGACGCTCGAAACTCGAACTTCATTTCGGAGCTCGAGGCTCTCTTCACTAGCCTTCGCTTAAACTCGGAGGAAAACTATTATATCCTAGCCGTTGATTTGAATGCAAAGCACGGCGAGTGGGGTAACAGTGTTCCGAACGAGAGGGGAAACGCTCTCCTAGAGTGGATGGAACAGAATGGTATTGAGTTCAGGCTTGATTTGCTTGCAACCGATAGACCATCGTTTCCCAGAGGCGGGTCGTATCTGGATGTGATGCTTATAGACAGACGACTTACGTTACTGAACGTGGAACGACACACAAGGAACTGTTTAACCACTGTTGAGTACGACAGTGATCACTGTGGTCTTGCAGCGGTTACTCAGCTCCCGAACGAGCTGGAGGAACTGGAGGAATATGTCCAGTCGTATCCTTATGATTATAATAAGGCACGCTGGCCACGCTTCTCTAGAGCCTTATCCAGGGAACTACGTTCGAGTGCGATCAATCCACCTACGAACAGAAACCTGACGAACGAAGAGGTTGACAGGTACCTCGTACAAATGGACGACATAATAAAACGTACAATGGACAAAACAATTCCGAAGGTAGCACAAACCGATGACGGCGACGTCTATCGGAATGTTACTACTACTATTACTACTGCTAACCGCGCTCCAGTTCAGACGCGTTTTTAAATCGCTCCGCAACAATTTAGCCCTTGTCTTTTTCTCTTCGCCACCCAATTTGCTACGCGCGCAATCCACTATAACTTGTGCTGTTCGTGCAATTTAACCATACCACACTTCGCAACCTGCTTTCTCAACCTACCTCAACAATGGAAAAGTGCTGTGCAAACGAAACGTGCGGATTCGGGTCGGGTAACGTAAGTGAACTAATTACTTGCAGTGGTTTGTGCCAAAAATCGTATCACCCGGTGTGCATTGGCCTCAAAGGTCGCTCTCTGACCTATATAAAAGAACTCTCAACCGTGATGCAATTCGTGTGCCCTGATTGCAAAGAACTATCGTTATCGCACATCTTGCTAGCGATTAAGTGCCATAATGAGGCAATCACCTCACTATTTTCGGATTTATCAAACCAAAACAAAAAAGTTTTAAATAAGCTCTCCGCTATTGAGCTTATTCCCAAGTCCATCGATGATCTCCAATATTGTTTAGAAAATCGTACTGAGCCTCGTAATGATAGTCTGAAGGCTCTGGAAAAACATCCTCCGATAATTGGAACATCATGGCCAAGGAGATCAGTGACTTATTTTGCTTAAAATTTAACAAACTAGAAAAAAAGTTCACAGTGCTCTCGGAAATGATAAAATCGAAAAGTGAAGACTTGCGCCATACCAATGAAGGCATTAACGGTATTCGCTCGGATCTCGATGTGCTTCAGCAATCAACCTCCTCCTCGACTTTACATCCTCACAGCATATCCCACAGCATTGCATTATCGGCGATAGATTCGGCCTGTGACCGTCTATCCTCCATTTATATGGATATGGAGAAAGCCATCTCTGAACTCAGGGAAGAAATCCAACATCTCGCAGCGAGGAACATGAACTCTCCTACTGCGCACGATACTACAAACAACATATCACTAATGGATGAACTTCTCAGTGTTAGCCCTGCAACCGATAACGTTTCCAGCGACAGCCCAACCGATTCCACCTCTCAAACGTCTATTGAGTCTGAACCTCCACCGTCCAAACTCCACTTCTTCGGTACATCATGGTCCAAGACAGAGTGGGACCATAGATTAAAAAAGCTTCAGGAGCAAAACCATCCCAGTGAGAAAGAGCTCACCGCATTTATCATCAGCAGAGCCCCACGAAAGATGACCGCTACACAGCTGAAGGAGTTCATGAAAGAAAGGTTCTTTTTTGACATCTATAAATGCAAGAACTTAAAAAATCGACGCTTCCTGTTTCACATCCCCAGTAAATACGAGTGGCTACTTACGAACCCGTTTGGCGGCAATTATAAAATAGATAGCTTAAGTATAAAAAAACTGTCAGCTTCTACTAATTCTAGTCACCCTGTTAACACCCACCAAGCTTGCCCCTCTAACAAGGATCCCAATTGGAGCTTTAAAGTCGGCATTTTTCCGGACTTCTCTAAGCAAATTCGCGTGCCTCCTAAGCGAGTTTCCTTCAATTTGACAACTCAACCCACTAACTCACATCCGTTTCCCAAATTTGATCTAACATCTGGTGCCAAATATCCAAACTTTCGCAGATCCCACATTCTCAACCCATCATCAACATCAAATCTTAATCCTGACTCTGCGCCATTTACTCCCTCCACTTCACATCGCTCTGCACATCCCACCTCTGCAAAACCACCTTCCAACCCCCCTAACTTACCTACTGAACCTAAATCGTTCCTTGACCCACTGTTCCCTCCCGTTGCGAAATTACCCAAGCAACTCAGTGACATCGGTGAAGATGGCCGCTATGTTCTGTCACGCCTTCGTGATCGCAAAATTTACGGCAACGTTCGTCTCTATCTGGCATATTTACATGACAAGGACGACTCCATCTGCGTTGACGGAATAACCAAAACAAATGTTATGGTCTCACTTCATCAAGAAGGTCTTCCCACCGACCCCACAGAATTAAAAAAGATTTTCGTCAATTTTCATGAGAGCTTAAATATACCACCCAATAACGTTGCAAATGATCTATCCACATTTGCGTCGCATATTGCCACGAAGCGCATTGCCCATCTTCAAAGAACTCGTTCTAATTATAAAAACTATTTTCGCTCCTAACCGTCCAAATCACGAAATTAAACACCTGTCTATTTATTATCAGAACGTTCGAGGTTTACGCACTAAGTCTTCTTCCGTGTTTCTTAATTCTCAAAAACTACCTTATGATGTCTTCGCCCTTACTGAAACTAATCTCTCTTCTTCCTTTAACAGCAATGAGTTCTTTACCTCTAATTTTAATGTTCTCCGGAACGATGGCGTAGAAAAAGAAGATAATTCTAACGGGCGCGGCGTTCTCTTGGCCATCCACAACCAATACGATTCATCAGTTTTTAAAACCTCTCACACTGCTAATTTCGAATTTATTTGTGCTAAAATTTCCATTCTCAAACGTAACCTTTATCTGTTTTGCTGCTACATTCGCCCTTCTCAGCCAATCCGAAGTTATCAGCTTGCTATTGATGCCATAGACTCTCTTTTTGACGTCATAGATACCAACGATGATGTTATAATATTAGGTGACTTTAACCTACCTCATCTTCAATGGGTACAATCTGATGATGAATCATATTTTGTCGCGACCAATGTTACCACTGAATTGGAATCAGTCTTTTTAGATTGCATTTCCAATTCCGGTTTATATCAAATAAGTGGTATAACTAACTGCCTTAGTAGGCAACTTGATCTCATTTTCTCATCCAACACAGAAAATTGCGTTGTCGTTGAAAGTGATCACCTACTGTCTACTTTAGACCGGTATCACCCACCCCTATTTCTTTCTTTTTCTTACGGCGACTTAATTCAGAAAAATCATACACCAACCTCATATAGTTTAAATTTTCGAAAAGCGGACTTTGACAAACTTAATAGCTTGCTCAGTTACGCCAACTTTAATAATACTCATCTTAACGTTGAAACTGCTCTTTCGTCCTTTTACTCTATAATTTTTGATTGCATTCTAAAATCAGTCCCTTATAAGACCACCAGAACCTCTACTTCCTCCCCACCTTGGTATAACAAACACCTACGCTCGCTTCGCAACAAGAGAAACAAACTCTGGGAAACCTATTTAAAATCTCGGTCTGGTTTTGACTACTCCATATACCAGCGATTCCATTTACAATTTGCTGACCAAAATGAACGTCTTTACCAAGAGTACATCAACCGAATGCAATCTAATCTCATTACAGATCCCAAGAGCTTTAATCATTTCATTGATACCAAACGGAAATGTGATAACTATCCTACAACTCTTAAATTCGAAGATACAGTTTCGTCAGACCCGCAAACTATTGCAAACCTGTTCGCGGACTTCTTCAGTCAGTCGTACTCCGACGATTCCACTGACGTTGATGTTGATTATTTCTCCTACATGAACAACTGCGCCCAAACTTCACTAGTTTCCATCAACATCACCGTTCCCATCGTTGAAGAGAAATTAAATAACCTAAAGGACGATTATTCTCCTGGTCCCGATGGGTTACCGGCAATAGTTCTCAAAAAATGCGCAAAACTCTTGGCCCAACCTCTGACGTCCCTCTTCCTTATGTCCACCTCGCAAGGATCCTTCCCACCGTCTTGGAAGAATTCATTCATTGTTCCTATACACAAGAAAGGCTCAAAAAATGAGATAAATAACTATCGCCCTATAGCCAAACTTTCTTGCATTCCTAAAGTTTTTGAAAGCATCGTTTATGATTTAATGTATTTCCATTGCAAATCTTTGTTTTCTTCTTCACAACACGGTTTTCTCAAGGGCAGGTCGACCACGACGAATCTCACGCAATTTGTCTCTGAAGCACTACGCGCATTTGAACATGGGAAAGAAGTCGACGTGATAGCTACCGACTTCAGCAAAGCATTTGATAAAATATCACACGATATTATTTTGTTCAAATTAAACGCTCTAGGTTTCCCACCAAGTCTCGTCAAATGGGTAAATTCGTATTTGGAAGGAAGAAAATATGAAGTTTTATTTAGATCTGTTGTCTCCAAGTCCTTTAACGCTACATCAGGTGTTCCGCAGGGTAGCCACCTGGGTCCTTTAATTTTCGTCCTTACTACGAATGATGTTGTCTACATCATCAAGAACTCTCAACTTTCTGTTTACGCCGATGATATGAAAATCTTTAATTACATCTCTTCTCCCTCCGACTCTAAACCCCTTCAAAGTGATCTCAATAGATTCTCTGTTTGGTGTAAGAAAAACTTTCTCCAGTTGAATGTCAGCAAATGTCAATCTATTACATTCTCCCGAAAACGACGTCGATAAGTCTTCTTCCGTGTATAAGCAAAGTCTTTGAGAAGATTGTCATTAGAACTCTGAAAGAATGGGTTGAGGAAAAACAAATTATACCGGATAACCAATTCGGCTTCAGGGCGGGGCATGATACCACACATGCCGCGTCCAAAACGGTATCCGACATTCAATGGAATAATAACAAGACCGAATGCACGGGTGCCTGCCTGATAGACATGGAGAAGGCGTTCGACACCGTATGGCTAGAAGGCCTTTTCCTCAAGTTGGTCAGGCTGGGTATCAGTAAACCATTGCTATATATGATCTATGATATGATCACAGGAAGGAGGTTCGTTGTGAAAAATGGCAACGTAACTTCTACCACAATATTCCACATAAAAAATGGGTTGCAACATAAAACATAAAATGGGTTGGTTCGCCGATTCTGTTCGCTATATTCACTAACGATCTTATAGGTTCAATGCCAAACTTAATAGCGTATGCCGATGATCTGATAGCGTACAGATCAGGTCCTAAGGTCGAAGTAATAAATATCTTGTTGCAGCGTGACTTCGATAAGATTCAGCGATTTTGCGACGACTGGAAGTTGAAAATCAACTTCCGGAAGTGTGAAACTATTCTGTTCAGAACCCCGCTGTCCAAGGCCTCGGGGGATACGAAAAGAAACTGGCGCAAGTTCGGCATAGTTGACCCGCAGGGGGAGCCGTTAGCAGTTAGCAGTGAAAAATCAGTATCTATATTTCGACAGACATATAGCTACTGCTCTGACGAAAGCCAAGAAAGCCTTTGCAGTGGCAAGAAGGTTGTTTTATAGTAGCCAACTTGATACCAGGGTGAAGGTAATCTGCTACATGGCCCTCATCCGGCCAGTCATGGTATACAGATGAGGGTGTTCGAGAGGCAGTGTCTTCGGGCCTGCCTCCGTTTGTATCGCACACCCGAATCCGAGTACAAGAAATTCTATCCCAATGAGGTCTTGTACAACGAGGCAAACCTGATCAGGATAGATAATTTTATTATTAAGCTGATTCGAAGGCATGTTGCACGAGCTGTGACTTCAACCAATGGTCTGATCTTTGGGGCTTACTACCCCAATGTAATGTACAATGAGAGGGTGCGCCTGAACGGCTTTATTCCTCCCGAAGCATTCCTCTATTTGGATGAGAAAGGCCTGATCCAGGATATGGAAGGATGTCCTATTATCTTCCATGTCGTACGCCGAACAGTGGACAGGCGACTCCAATACGAGCCGGACGTCGCTCGCAGCCACGAGGATCTTCTTCGGTTCAGCAGGGCGATTTCTGCCCAAGAGTCTGCCAAAGAACGGCATTTTTATTGGTGGTTGCACCAAAATCAGCCTTCGCCGCCGCTAACTTCGTAGAGCAGGACCTTTTTGGTTGAGCTTTGGTGGCCAACTCACATAGTTTAGGTTATTATATATTAGGTAGATTAATAAAAAAAAAAAAATATAAAATACAAAGTACAAAAAAAAAAAAAAATTGAAAACCCAACAAAAAATATAAAAAAACGAAAACAAAAAAAAAACAAAAAAAAAACATACAAAACACAAAAAAAAAGGTGCACCACGGCGTATTAAATGTATGAAATGCATACATTGTACTTACGCCCTGGTGAACGCGTCCGTATGTTGTTGCGGACATAATCAAGATAGTTTTTAAGGTAGTTTGTATGTTAGGATAAGTTATTTTAAGTTAGGTTAAGTAGTTTTAAGAAAAAAAATGAATTAGTTATGCCAAGTTTTTTAAATTTTCTTGGCCTAGTTATAGTTATAGGTCTTTATTTTTTTTTAAATAATAAAAAAAAAAAAAAACCCTTGCGCCGAAAGGCAAACTAGACTAAGATTAGGTTAGCTTAGAGCACCCGCATAGGGTCAGTAAGTTAGATAAGTAGAACATATGTTTAGTTAATATAAGCTAGTTTTAAGTATTTTTATATCTAGCATGTAAGAAAGTTTTGTTTAAATGAAATAAAAATACGTAAAAAAAAAAAAAAAAAATTGCGTGGTTGCTGAGAAGCTAGGCCCAGGTCCACCTCGGACTGTAGCGCCATCATTATTATTATTATTATTATTATTATTATGCTCTGACAGGGACACTTCCAACAGAACCCTCCAGTCTGTAATCTCCTTAATGTATCTGTTGGATAACGTTAAGTCGATTACTTCCTGTCTCCTTGTCGTAACAAAAGTTGGTTGAGAACCAACATTGTTGATGTCCAAATCAGACGATAGTAAGAAATTCAGAAGATCAATCACTCTTTGCTGCTGCCCCAGAAGGTATTCTGAGCATTAGCATCACAGCAGATGATTAGGCCTAATTTTCTGATTTCACAGTACGAGTTCCGATACCGCTCTTGGTGGTGGCGGCAGAACAGAATCGTAGGGGAAGTAAGCTGACGCTACGACGAAATTACGCCACTTTCCATTCGCTTCGTAGTTTGCAACCAAGTCTTGTCCACAGAACTGTACAAGCTTGGTTGCTGAGAGAAATTTCGGCACAATAAGACAAGTTCTCGGTCTTTCAGACCGCTCGTCATAAAGTGGTGAGAAACCTCGCAAGCCACCAAGACCACAGATGCGATTTTTCCACACCCATGGTTCTTGAATGGATGCTATGTGTAGTTTTGTCTTCACCATGGAAAGTCTGCTACATAGGAGGGCAGTAGCATCCTTGGAATGGTGAAGGTTTATCTGGGTAAAAATTATTTTGATGTATACCGTGGTTTTCGTCCATTATCCGCACTACTTGGAAATGAAGTGGAAATTAATCCTTCCAAGAAGCAGATAGGGACGGGAGTCATACCTAGAGCGGATGGTCTCAACCGAAGTTTCGTCTAGACCCACAACGAGAGAAGAACCGTCCTTATTTTCCCGGTTCTTACTCCTTATGAGAGTAGATTTTCCACTTCTTGGTTTCGAGGCCAGGGTTTTGGATATGTAGTCGCGCCAGCACATCTACCGTTTTCCTGAGTTGCCCCGGAATCCAGCATCCAGCGCGCGTCAGTTTTGGCGGCCTGAAAACCTCAAAAGTTGTGGTTCCCAGGGGGGGGGGGGGGATTTTCGGCACAGATTTGTTCAGCCATTCAAGGGTTTGCTGGGTGGAGCACTTCAACACAAAGGTTCCGTTTTCCAAACCACAGCCCTCCACTTGAAAGCAAGCATTCTCTGCCGTTGCTAGTTCCCACAGTTGATCTTCACAGTGTTTGCACTCAGCGTCGGTCATACTGTCATCATTGCCCGCTTTTCCAATTCGGAGCGCCAAAGAGGAGATAGCAGCTCTTTTGTAGGGCCGCAATTCTCGCTCCTTGCGCTCGGTTTTTATGTATTTATTATGGTTGGTATTATGGTTGGGGCCTCCATCCTTGCCCCAGCCGCAGTCGAGAAGACTATGGGTGGATTTTCGCTGTCGCGAGTACCACCTGGAGTATTTTCCAATTCTTGATTATCCGTCCTACTGTTTTTTAACTTGTTTATCGTCAAAGTCAAGACGTTTCTGGCTTTTGGTTCAATGTCTCACCTGAGATCTTTGGAACCGAGGTTCTTTGACTCAAAAGCCCTCCCGCCACGACAAGGCAACCAGAAAGGGAGAGTGCATAATTGCTTGATGCTTTTTTTTTTTTGCATTTTTATTAATTATTTAATTCATTAACCTACATGCTAGACAAAAATTACTTAAAACTAACTTAACTATCTTAAACATTGTTCTTAAGTCTAACTTACTCTCCCTACACAGGTCCTCTAAGCTAATCTAATCTATTAGTAATTTTGCCTTTCGGCTTATCCTAACATTTATTTTAAATTAACTTATATTAATCGCGGAGAATAAATCACCCTCTTTTTTCCAAGAAAATTAATCAAAAACTTGAATCTTAATAAGATTTTTCTTAACCTAACTTAATCTACACTAAAACTTGCGAGGTAGGTAGGTAGGTAGATAAAAGTGGCGGTGGACATACAGAGTCCTGTTTCATTTTGATACCACATCCTATGGGATATCTAATTTGTGAAATGGGGGTATTCACTCAGATTAGCCTAATTTTGAAACCACTTCGTGGAATTTATGAAGACTATGAATGTTTGCATCTGAGAGATTATTAGGGGTGTTGAAGAAGGCTTTGCCGAGAGTGCGTTGTCTGACTCTAGCTAGAGCCAGACATTTGCACAGAAAGTGCTCGGGGGTTTCTGGCTCAGTTTCCACCCGGCAGCTACGGCAGTGCGAGTTAAATGGTATGCCTAGTCTTTCAGCATGCCTGCCAACAGCCCAGTGTCCAGTGCAGACCACTGTGTTTCTGGATATATTTCTTCTACTGTTGTTAAGCAGGTCTTTTGTTTTCTTTTGGTTGTAGTTGGGCCATAAGCTTCTGGATAGGACACATGTTTCCAGCTTGGTCAATCGTGAGGAAGTGATTGTAGATGTTGTTTTTAACGAAGCCTAGTGGATTTACGAAGCCTGGATTTGTTCCACAACGAGACTATCGAGTTTGGATCCTTATCTGGCCAGATCGTCTGCTGCTTCGTTTCCTATTATACCCGTGAGCCCGGGAACCCAGATCAAAGAGACCGGGCTCCGTTCACCTATAATGGATAGTTCCTTGCAGCAGCAATCCACTAGTTTTGATATTGTGGTTATGGATGTTAGAGCCTTGATAGCAGCTTAACTATCTGAAAAGATTGCTATCCGCTGTGCTGGTTCTGTTCTGTTTTTAATTTCAAGACACGCATTATAATAGTGCCTAAGTACCTGGCAGTTGAAGACAGAGTGAGGGTTTGATTGACTAGTCTAGGAAGGGAAAAGTTTGGTATTTTGGTTTTCGTCGTAAAAAGCATCAGTTCGGTTTTGCTTGGGTTCGTGTTTACATACTTTTTTCTTGGCTATTTCCTAGCGTGGATTGTATAATTCTAGTTTTGAGCATAGAAACTATCCATTTTACTAGCATCTCTTCTACCCCCTGGGCGATAAGAAATTCTTGGATAGCTTCTGCGTGGACGTTATTGAAGGCCCCTTCTATGTCTAGAAAGGCGGCCATGGTATATTGTCTGTAGTGAATGGTTTTCTCAATGGTGCCGACCGCCTCGTGCAGAGTTGTATCAGTGGATTTACCCTTGATGTACGCATGTTGAGATTTGGAGAGAGACTTCCCCTCTAGCTTAAGCCTGATGTGTATATCTATAATGCGTTCCAGGGCTTTAAGCATGAAATACGATAGGCTGATTGGTCTGAAATCCTTCGCGGTTTCATGACCCCGACGGCCTATTTTTGGTATGAAGACTAACTAACCCGTCTCTACGACTGGGTAATATAATTGAGTAGTAAACAGTTTCTGTACATTGTTTTGAGCCAAGGGGTTGCTACATTTTGTAGCTTTTGTAGCATTATGGGTAAGATACCATCAGGGCCTGGGGACTTGTAGGGAGAAAAACTATCGACCGACCAGATAATCTTTTCTTCTGTAATTATCCGATCGATTTCTACAATGGATGTTGGCAGTGGTTCCTGTTGGTGGATGACCTCAAAATAGTCTTTCCACCCAGGAAAGTGTGTAAGTTAGAGTGTATCTAGGCATTCTTTTGAGGATTAAGTCCAGGTTCCATCCTGTCTCTTAAGGAGAGAGGGATTGGAATGTTCTTTGGACAGAATTTTGCTGAGCCTCGAAGAGTCCTTGATGTTGTCGATCGATTCACAGAAATCCTTCCAAGATTGCTTCTTTGCTAAGCTTATGGATTTCTTGTGGATTCTTAAGCAGTCTTTATATGGTTGCCAGAAATTATATTTATGACCCTGGTCATCTTTCTAGGGTTAGAGAGGTCTTCTGTCCACCAAGGAGGAAGTTTCTCCTTGTTGTTGATGTGTTGAGCGCTTTCTCGAAAACTTCTATTGTTTTTTCCAACTCACTAATATTACTTATATTGGAGAGCGGTGTTCTACAAAGTTTTTTCTTGGCAATGGTAACGAACTTTTGCCAGTCTGCGCATTTGGAATTTCTATGTGGTATTTGGATATGAGTCTTCAGATTGATATTGAAGGTGATCCAAGCCTTCGCTAAGCTTGGAAGGCACTCCTCGTTTATGGACAACAAGTAGGTCATACTGTTGTTCTGAGGAGGTTCCGATTTGATTACCGTCCAGTTATCCATGTTGATACTGGGATTATGAATTTTTAGACATTTGAGAAGCTTTTCACTGTCTAATTTCATCTTCGGTAACCAAATGCGAGCTCTCGGTCTCCTGGGGATTTGCTTCGCTGGGATGAGTCTGAGGCTTAGACCTTTCCATTCATTGCTGATCTTAGCAATGCATGCGAAGAGGAAATCCTTGGAGAATTGGTCCTCGCATTTAAAAACCCTATAACCTCTAACGACTTCGGCTGAGTCGTATCCAAGTAGGGACTTGTCTTCCGAGTTGAGGAGATGATCCATGACCAACTCGGACAACCTGCTTTCAATCTCGCTCCAGGTTTCAAGGAGCTTCTTTGCGTTGGCAGGCAGCTTGTCTGCTAACGCGACCTGAAGATGGTCCCTTACTACCCTGCTCATAGAGCGCTTTGCAGTTTCACTGTTGCTTGAAGGAAGGTTGGTGTTGTCACTTCCTTTGCTTCTTTTCGGAGCAGAACTGGTCTCATCTCGAGATCTATTCCTTTTGGAAGACGTTGTTGGAACTTTTGTTGCGGTCGTTGTCGTGTCTTTTTTCTCGCCATGTACCTAGTGTATTCTTCCACTATGGCTCGGTACTTTGGCTTATCCTTGGAATCCAGCTCTGCTACAATACCGGCTGCTTCTTTTTTGGCAATCTTGCCTAAGAAGAAGACGGCATTCTGGTATTGCAGTTTCTGCTGGGTTCCTGGAGATTTATATTTTATTCGCTTCTGGTCGCTATGGCTGGCAACCTTGGCGTCTGGGTTTTGGGTTGAGGTAGGGTGAGATTTTGCAGAGTCTTTTCGGGGGATAGTCTCCTGGCTGGAGGCTAAAAGCTCGTCTTCCGACAATGGGCCGATTGGCTCATTTGCTTCTTTTTCTTTTGTTTTTTCGTTTTTTGTTAATTTTTATTTTTTTAGGTAGGTCCCACGAGTGCCGCGAGAAGTAATGGGGTCCGCCATACCAAAGCTCCGGATTAGTATGGTAAGGCTGAATTGAAATGAGGCCTCGCCTGTGCACCTCAAGTCCTCAAGCTAGCGACTAGTCAACCCACTAGCCATGCATCCCTCGACTTGATGTTCCAAATGTATTGGGGGATTTGTTCGGGATTTCTTTCATTCATTCTTCTTGTATTCTCACACTCAACACAAACATTCACTCATTCACACCCAGGAAGTTAACCTTCTTCCCGCCTGCTATGTTAGCCAATCCGCCAGTAGAGACATGACCTGCTGTTCGAATTATTACCGGTGGCCACCACTAGGAGGTCATAGCTAGACTTCCATGTAAAACAATAGTTACGGCACGTGCAACTTTCAAGTTGCTACATGTGATTCCCCTATTGTAATCCATGGCAGACCCCCGCCGATCCCTAAACGGGAGAAAGATACTTCAATCCCGACAAATCTCCGGTCGATAAGTCTTCTCCCGTGTATAAGCAAAGTCTTTGAGAAGATAGTCATTAGAGCTCTGAAAGAATGGGTTGAGGAAAATCAAATTTTACCGGACAACCAATTCGGCTTCAGGGCGGGGCATGATGCCATACATGCCGCGTCCAAATTGGTCTCCGACATCCAGTGGTATAATAATAAGACCCAATGCACGGGTGCTTGCCTGATAGAAATGGAAAAGGCGTTCGACACCGTGTGGTTAGAAGGCGTTTTAATCAAGTTGGTCGAGCTGGACATAAGTAAGCCATTGCTATATATAAATTATGATATGATCACAGGTTGAAAGTTCGTTGTGAAAAATGGCAACGCAATTTCTACCACGGTCTTTAACATAAAAAATAGGTTGCAACAGGAGGCAGTTGGTTCGCCGAACCTGTTCGCTATATTCACTAGCGATCTTATGGGTTCCCTGCCACACTTAATAGCGTACGCCGATGATCTGATCTGTAATCAATAGCTTGTTGCAGCGTGACTTCGATAAAATTCAACGATCTTGCGATGACTGGAAGTTGAAGATCAACTACCGGAAGTGCCAATCTATCCTTTTCAGAACCCCGCTGTCCAAGGCCTCAAGGGACACGAAAAGAAACTGGAGCAAGTTCGGCATAGTTGATCCACAGGGACAGCTGTTAGCCGTGAAAGATGTAGTAAGATATCTTGGGATTTGGTTGGACCAGTATTTGTATGGTTGTAAACATGCAGCTACAGCTCTGATCAAGGCTATTATTATACTTGAGGGTATATCGCACCGCGACCTTTAAGATCTATTGTGCCCCCTTTCAATACCTTAGCACAATTACGAGTTCCCCTCAAATACAGTTTTTTTCAGAGTTGCATTGAGGGTAATGGACTCCTATTGCGCATAGGTGAAGAAATCTGTTCTAGAGTATTCTCTCTAAGCCAGTTTCCTTTAGGAATCTGAGAATGAGAGATGGTTCTAGTGATTGCATTTCTTCTTCTGATAGTAGGTACTTGCCCAGACTTATTTTTATTTTGTGGGCCAGTGCCTCACAAAATTCCAGTATATGTTCTGGAATTTCATTAAATTCTCCACAAAACCAGCAGAGACCTTCTTCTGATACCCCTAGTTTCCTTAGATGCTCCCTGAGTCCACAGTGCCCCGTTAGGAAGCCTGTTAGGATACGGAGGTTATTCTTGCTCATTTTGATGCATGCCTCGAATCTCTTCCGGTTATATTGCCCTAGGAGTTTTTTGGCCTGCTTGATTTCACGATCAAAGCTAAGAAAGCCTTCGCTGTGGCAAGTAGGTTGTTTTACTGGTTGTATTCGAGTTCTTTCTGTGTTCTTAAAAAGTTTTTTTTGCGTATTATAGTTTAGTTAATTACTCTTAACTAAGTGACCCCAGCATATAGGATTTGTTGAACTTTATTTAATAATTATTAGTTGTTCTGTAAGGATTTTGTTGTTATCTTTTTTAAGTAATTTCTTATGTTCATACATTGTCGGCTAATGTGGTACAGTTGCCATCGGCCAATGTGGTATACTATACCACATTACCCACTTCAAAATTGCTGCTTCATTTTGTTTTGTGTCGTTAGAAAACATGCCAAAATAAGGCGAAATAAGAAAATGGGACCCGGAAGATATGAGAAGAGCAAAGGGCTATCACCCTCTATTTCCCACTGTCGAGTTCAAGGATTATCAGACTTTTCGCGATCTACAAACAATTCTAGCGCAGATGCAAGCAAGGGAACCTAAAATGAAAAGACCTCCTGCTAGCAAACTCAAAGGCAACAGTATTAACCACTTCGCCATGCAAACAAGATTTGCAAAATAGCATTAAAATAATTAAAAAAAAAAACATAAAATTGACTAGCGCAAAACCTAAACAAGTTAAAAGCTTAAGAAGAGCCGCGCTTCTAAAAAGAAGGAAATTATTTGATGAAGTGACACCGAACAAAGTCTGATAAAAGTCTGAGGATAAAGCGATGACCAAATGGATTTCTTGTCTGCAGTGTGAAATGGTGAAATAGTGTTCCAAGGAAAAGTGCCATATTCCTCTGCCAATCTTGCGAATAAATTCTACTTCATTTTAAAATTTCTTGACTTTTGTTAACTTTTAGCCAAGACGAATGTCCTTATAACCTTTTCCTTACTTACATATGTAGATGTATTACTTAAATTAATATTATCTACATATCCGTATTGTGTTACGGACATAGTTTAAGTAGTTCGTAAGTTTTTTTTGGTGCTCTGGTATGGATTACAATAGGGGGAATCACATGTAGCAACCTGAAAGTTGCACGTGCAGTAACTATTGTTTTCCATGGAAGTCTAGCTATGACCTCCTAGTGGTGGCCACCGGTAATAATTCGAACAGCAGGTCATGTCTCTACTGGCGGATTGGCTAACATAGCAGGCGGGAAGAAGGTTAACTTCCTGGGTGTGAATGAGTGAATGTTTGTGTTGAGTGTGAGAAAACAAGAAGAATGAAAGAAAGATATTCCGAACAAATCCCCCCATACCTTTGGAACATCAAGTCGAGGGATGCATGGCTAGTGGGTTGACTAGTCGCTAGCTTGAGGACTTGAGGTGCACAGGCGAGGTCTCATTTCAATTCAGCCT
The DNA here is from genome assembly GCA_930367185.1 of Myathropa florea. Lineage (NCBI taxonomy): Eukaryota > Metazoa > Arthropoda > Insecta > Diptera > Syrphidae > Myathropa > Myathropa florea. The sequence continues at coordinate 91,765,609 of OV884002.1, read as the reverse complement.
TACCATACTAATCCGGAGCTTTGGTATGGCGGACCCCATTACTTCCCGCGGCACTCGTGGGACCTAACCTAAAAAAAAATATGAAAAACCAAAACGAAAAAACAAAAGAAAAAAAGACAATAAAGAATGTAATGAGGGCCAATCGGCCCATCGTCAGTAGACGAGCATTTAGCCTCCAGTCAGGAGACCCCAACAGACTCCATTAACTACAGTTTGCTTACCAAAAGAGAAAATCTACAATGGACATAGAAGAAGCATTTGATAATGCAAATCATTCATCGCTAACAAATGCACTTCACAGAAATAAGGTCAATCCCCTTATAATCAAATGGATTAACTTCATGCTAAAACAAAGGCAAATAACAGCCAAATTAGGTACATCAGAGGTAGTTATAAAAACTATTAGAGGTTGTCCTCAGGGGGGTGTCCTATCCCCACTTCTATGGTCAATTCTAGTAGATGAACTTCTCTACGTACTTAATAATAATGGCTTCATAGCCATCGGTTATGCTGACGATACTATAGGAAACCTCATGCAAAGAGGCCTAGAAATAACTTGGAACTGGTGCGATGAAGAGGGACTCTCCATCAATCCCAGCAAAACAAACTTAATTCGCTTCACAAGGACAAACAAACTTCAAACCCTAAAAATCAAAGAGACCTGGTCCTTAAAACATCTCGTAGGCAAAACATGAGGACTAAACCCAAAAAAGAGTCTGTGGATCTACAATCAAATGATTGAACCAACCATACTTTATGGCGCTGCCGTATGGTAAAAAAAATGTGAACAAAAAAGTGCCATGAATAAACTTAATAAAGTTTAAACGCTAGTGCGCATTTGCACTATCGCTGCAATGAGAACGACTCCAACTGCAGGAATGGAAGCTAAATTAAACATTCCCCCATTACACACATTACACTATAAAGGCTGAAGCTGCAAAACAAGCCTTAACAGAACAAAGAAACTATAAATACAAAGAAGGAGACCTTGTAGGGCATCTAGATATTCTCAAAAGAGTAGATAATATCTGGGAGTTGACACGAGTGAGTGATCTGATGCCCCCAAAGTTGAATTTGAAAATGCACTACAAAGTGGGTTCAGATGGGTCGAAATCGGAAAACAAGGTGGGGGCTGGAGTGATAGGACCACGATGCAGCCTACACATTCCTCTCTTTAATGAGTCAACAATATTTCAAGCCGAGCTGTTCGCAGTCAATGAGGCAGCACACCGCATTAACAACAGAAAACCCACAAATACCAAAATATACATATTCTCAGACAGTCAAGCGGTTCTTAAAGCGCTAAAGGGCTACACATTCAACTCTAAGGCTGTCTGGGAATGTCACAAAATACTAAACAAAGTGGCAGGTAGGTTAGGTTAGGTTAGGTAAGATGTGGCTTTTCTGTGTGTGCGTCTAGGTGCAGAAAAGCACAGAGTTGATCCATTGTGCTGCCTCATGGTTTGACCGGGATCAAACCAATAAGTTATCCGAGGGAAACCATTTGGAGCCTATAATGAAGCGAAGTAGATTATTAATGGGAACCGTACTAAGTTCACCCAAGTCATCAAAAAAGTAGGCCCCTAGATATTGGCGTCGAAAAGACGCCAGGGCCGGACAGGAGCATAGGAGGTGTGGGACGCTTTCCACTTCCTCCTCATCTAGGCAGCTTCTACAGAAATCATTAGCCGGGACACCTAGTCTGATGGCATGGTTTCCTATGAGGCAGTGTCCTGTGATGACACCGACGATAGAGCTTATATTCGATCTGTGAAGAGATATTAAATCCTTAGATCTTTTGGAATCTAGCCTAGGTCAGATTATCCTGGAGGTGTGACACAAAGGGCCACTCGCCCATCTCTTATCTATTTCACGAGTTGCCTCTAATGAGAGCAGCAATTTGCAAGTTGTGAGGGGCATACCCAAGCTACTGTGTTTGGGAAGTAATGGCTGTGAAGTTGCGAGCTTGGCGAGTTCATCTGCTTTGCAGTTGCCTGGAATGTCTCTATGTCCTGGCACCCAGCACAGGCAAATGTTGAACTGGTCGGCCATCTTGTCTAAAGATGAGCGGCAGTCTATTACAGTCTTAGAGTTCGTAGAGAGCAATTCCAGGGCTCTGATGGCTGCCTGGCTGTCAGTGAGAATACAAATATCACGAGCGGATATTACATTCCATTTGAGCCAAGACAGCGCTTCACTTATCGCCATTATCTCCGCCTGAAACACACTACAGTAGTCAGGTAAGCGAAGGGAGAGACTTATATTTAGTTCATCAGAGAAAACACCACTACCCACCCCCTCCTGGGTTTTGGACCCATCCGTGAAAAAGTGCAGGGAACCTGCAAAAGGTTTAGGATTATCATTCCAGAAGTCTCTATCTGGAATAAGGGTTTTACAAAGTCTATCAGGGAACTAAAGGGGTGTGGTATGGTTCAGAATTCTCGTGAGGAAGTTAGAAGAACTTAGTATAGTGGAGTGGCCAAATGAATTGTTGGTCCACTGGGAAGAGGCTGTAAGACGGATAGCCGTATTCTTTGCTAGTTGTTTGCCGCAAATGTCAATTGTAGATAGGTTCATTATCACGTCCAGTACATCTGAGGGTGTGGTTCTCAGAGCACCTCCTATGCAAATGCAAGCTTGACGTTGAACTTTCCTAATGAGATTGTAGTGTATGGCTTTGGCCACCAGACATGCACTCCATACAACAGAATGGGTCTAACGACGGTTGTGTAGATCCAGTGGATCATATGAGGTTGGAGACCCCATTTCTTTCCTAATGCTCTTTTACAAATGTAGAGAGCCAGCGTTGCCTTGCGGGTACGTTCCATTATGTTCGGCTTCTAGTTTAGTCTCTTATCTAGGATGAGCCCCAGATATTTAGCAGACTCCGAGAAGTTGCAACTGGTGCCGTTAATGGTAGGGGGTCGATCGAGGGGATACTATATTTACGTGTGAAGAGGATAATTTCCGTTTTGGAAGCATTAATGCCCAATCCGTTGACTTTGGTCCACGCCGAAAGTTTTGAGAGAGCATGCTGTAAGAGATCCCTTAGCACTGATGGATATTTACCCGAGACAGTCACAGCAATATCATCCGCATAGGCTATCACCTTGCACCCTGCCTTATCTAACGACAAAAGTAGTTCGTTGACTACGATGTTCCATAGCAGGGAAGTTAGAACTCCACCTTGTGGTGTTCCTCTGCTGGCAAGTCTGGTGGCTGTGGTAGAACCCAGCTTCGATATGATAACTCTACTGACGAGCAGTTGGTAAATCAATCTACAGAGTCCCTTGTCCACGCCAAGATTTACCAGTGCACTGATGATAGAGGATGGGTAGACATTGTTGAAGGCTCCCTCGATGTCCAGGAAGGCTACCATAGTGAATTCCTTATGGTGAAGGGATTTTTCGATGGAGCATACAAGCGAATGTAGGGCAGTATCAACTGATTTGCCTTTAGTGTATGCATGTTGAGAGGCTGACAATCTAGATGGGTCTATATTGCAGCGAAGATGGATATCTATGAGTCTTTCCAACGTTTTAAGTAGGAAGGAAGATAAACTGATAGGTCTAAAATCTTTGGGGTTTACATGAGAGCTACGACCTGCTTTAGGTAGGAAGACAACCTTCACCTGTCTCCATCCCAAGGGGATATGGGACAAGCTTAGGCAACCTATGAGGATAGTTTCCAACCATGGAAGAATTAGGTCTAAGTTCAGTTGGAGTTCCGCTGGTATAATACCGTCCGGACCAGGGGACTTATACGGTTTGAAGCTGCTAATAGCCCATGCTGTTCTGCGCTTAGTGGTGAGCTTCACGAGGCTACTAATGGGATAACCAGAAACCAAGGCTGAAAAGGGTTGGTCATCAGAGCAGCTGGGGAAGTGAGTATCAAGTAGAATCTCAAGTGATTCTTTACTAGACGTAGTCCATGTCCCGTCCTGCTTCATGTAGTAGCTTGGTATGGCAGGACACGAGGAGAGGATTTTTCTGAGTCTTGAGGTCTCCGAAATATCTTCTATTCTTCCGCAAAACAGCTTCCAGGATTTCCTTTTTGCCGTTTTCATTTTGGATTTGAATAATCTGAGGGATTCTTTATAGGATTCCCAGTGGAGCTCATCCCCGGAGGATTTAGCTTTGTTGAACTTCCTCCTGCTGGCTCTACGACGATGTTCAATTTCACTATTCCACCAGTGTGGCTTGGAGTTAAACTTCCGTGTTTTGAGTGGGCAGGCCGTGCCCATTGCTTCATTAAGGGCAATGGTGAACGAGTTAACTAGCCATTCCAGCTCATTGACGTCAGTAGGAGAGGGAGGTGCTCCCGAAAGGGATTTCCCTACGATACTTTTATAGAGAGACCAGTTGGTTTTCCTATAGTTCCTGACTGGGGGTTGCTTCGGGGGGAAGACCGTTAAGGTCGAATTGGAGATATCTATGGTCCGAGAAGGAATGGATATCAGAAACCTTCCAATTACTAATGTAGTTGGAGAAGTTATTTGAGACAAGGGTAATATCAAGTACCTCCTGTCTGTTTTTGGTAACGAAGGTGGGTACATTTCCTGTATTACATACAAGACAAGATTCTTACTAAGAATAAAGTCTAACAGAGACTCACCTCTTTCGTTGTCGTTGGAGCTACCCCATAATTGATGGTGTGCATTGGCATCACAACCAATAATGAGGAAAGCGTTGCTGGATTCCGCCATAGCGACCGTCCTTGTGAGTGTTGTGGGTGGGATGGGTTTGTCGTATGCAAGGTATGCTGAAGTCATCCAACACGTACTCTGACTCAGCTCCAGGCTTACTACCGTGTTATCAGGGTTGTCCAACGACAAGACCTCCAGGCGAGCCCCTGGCCACACCTCGCCCGCCATCTCTATGGCCTCGATAAGGAGGTCAATCGACGTTTGGTCCGCACAGGCAAGCAGTTTCACGTGCCCCTGGAACCATCCCCCGTCTTCACAGATTGGAGCAGGTCCTGGTCGCTCCCTTAAGATAGAGAGGAGGGCAGGGGCCAACTCAGCCTCTACCTTCCTCCATTTATCCGCCGAGATGCTCCCATCTGAATCTGCCTTGTCAACCACGCCAACGAGGGTATGGCTCTTCAGGACATCGCTGTACTGCTTGTCTTGTCTGGCAGTACCGGTGTTGTTTTTGGTTCCAGGGGAGTGGGGTAGAAGGGAAGAAAAGAGGAAGGGAGGAGGTGGGATAGAGCTTGATTACATCTTGGTTTTCAGATTTCAACCAGGACCTTTGCGACATGGGTGACCCTGAAGGATATGCTTTGCCGTATGTCCGTCGCCATAGCTCACTGGAATCATTAATCATACTTAAGCCCCAGAACCGCTGCAAGGTGTGTAATCACTCTAGGGAAGTGGCAGGTAACAACAGGTTAAAGTTGATCTGGGTGCCAGGCCATGAAAACCATGAAGGGAATGAAAAGGCTGACATATAAGCCAAGAAAGGTGCTCAGGTACCTTTTACGGGGAATTCACCCCTTTATGGATTCAATAACACGGACACAAACTTACACCTACACAAATGGGTTATAAAACAAAGGAATCAGTTCTGGAACAACCAAGAGGGTATTAAACACTCAACAAAGTTCATGGAACAAAATCACAACCCTAAACGAGCCAAAGAAGCCATGATATGGAGCATGCAAATACCACCTTCACAAATTGGGTCTTAGCAGCACAGAAATCTGTAGGTGATTTGAACAGGCCAAAGAAACTATCGAATACATACTGACCGTCTGTCCAAGTCTTGCCCGAGAAAGATTTAAAATGTCACACCAAACAAACGTAACAGGGAAAGACTGTCAAGAAATCCCATCTAAAGAAGTTGTCAAAATCCTAAAGGCAGCATTAAAATCCTAGATCAAAGGAAGGGGTACAATAGATCTTTATGGTTGCAGTACTAGTGTTACATATATGACACACCCCGTGCTCTTCAATTCAATCAATTAAAGGAAAGGAAAATAAAGTGGCTGATTTTCTGAGCAGAATAGAAAACGTAGACCAAATAGAAGACGAAGTAACGTCCGATGTAGCTACAATTCATTCTTCACCAGAACAACTACTTGACCATTTCCCAATAAAAAGGGGGAAATTGTCAATAAATACAAAATACAGTTAATTCTAACAATAACCATTACAGAAGAAGTCGAGGTTATACATGGAAGAACGAATACAGGTTGATATGACTGAAAATCAGTCATATTGGAAAGTCATGTTTATCAGAACCATAAAACCTGGAAAAATTGATATATATTTACGGAATCATCATATCGGGAATATAATAAAATTCAGCAAAATTTAATAAATCTGTTTAATGGCAATAAAAATATATATGGCGGCGCTACAGTCCGAGATGGACCTGGGCCTAGCTTCTCAACCACTCACGTTGTGCGTGCTATTGTTCTGTCACGAGTGGAGGTTTAAACTGTAGGTTTAATGCCGACACCGAACGGCGAGATTGAGAAGCCTTTTCTAGACAGTTATACTCTTTGAGCATTGTCAGTGACTCGAAAGAGGTGGAGCCGTGAAAAAATGTTTGATGTTTTTTTCAAGATTCTAACCGACGACCTCCTACCCACTACGCCACGGCCCACTAAACCTAATAGCTACACTGGAATCGTGTAATAAGCAATTATAACGAGAGATACCATAGTAGTATAAAAATGCCACCACAGCAAGTTATGAATGCGGATATAAAAAAATTGAGACAAATCATTATTAACAACAAGGAAAAATATATTAATAAGGCCAATGTAAATAGGGAAAATTATGTGGAAACTAGAAACACAGCTTTAATTAAAATTTGTAAACGGTTAAGTCATAAGTACGAATCAAGATTTAGGATAAATAATTAGTATACTACAAATATGAAAAGAAAGCGTAAATTTGCAGATGTCAATGTTCCGAAGAACTTTACTGATCATACTCATCCCGACAGTTCAAACCAAGCTGATTCTTACAATAATGGATACATCAAACTAAATATGGGCTCAATAGAGATGATCAATGAGACTACGACGATCCTCCATGTGATTGATGTTTGGCATAGAGTACTACAAAATAAAACATTCAAAACTATCAATGATGAGCTTTAAGGACAATGTTTTATTAATCGCGATTAAAATCCCTACGGCTGTTGTAGAAGTGAAACTAAAGCTTTTAATAAGTATGCCAACTAAGAAAGGCCTTGAAAAAAGAAATAGAAGAAGATCAAAAAATGGTTGAATATAAAAATGTTGAATATGAATTCAAGGATCAAGTGTATATAAATGACTTAAAATTAGTTAGTAATTGTATAAATTTAAGTAATTGTAAGCTTAGAGAAAATTATAAGAAGGAAATAAAGATAATTGACGAAGAAACTGTTATATGTGTAAATATGAATCGAGATGAAATTCTCAATTATTGTGATGATAGGAAATTAAATTTGACCGGACATTTGTTAATTAATTTTAATGATTGTACCATTCAAGTACTTATTAAACCTTTTCAAATCAAAATTATCAAATTAAAGCAAAATATCATTACTTTGATGATATTAGATATAATTTTACAAAATCAATTTCATTTGAAAATGTTGTTCTAAAGCATTTTGAAAACATAAAAGAAATTAAAGAATTACAGTACCATAAAGATACAAATTATGTTATAAGTTCAACAATTGCAATAGCACTAATAATTGTAGCATATATTATTCTAATAATATTAAGAAATAAAAATAATAAATTAAAAATTGTCGTCAAAAACACAAGAAAGTGAAAAACCTAGAATGGCTTATGAAATTCAGAAGAATTCTCAATCTAAGCGGGGTGGAGTTACGTACCACCTACCAAAAGAAATAACGAAAATGCAAGATGGCACTTTCGCCTTAGCAGAAGGCCAAAAGGCGAATGCACCGAAAAGTGCTAAGCCAAAAAAATCGGCTATCTCCGAATTGAAATTGAGAAATGCTAAGGTAATCAATTTCATATTATAAAACCAACCGAATGTCATCAAATCGGTTGGATTATTTGTTGGACATCAAAGAGTGTGCAGCCAAGTTGAAGACAGCGGCACTTAAGAAAAAAATTGTCTTTTATTTCACAAAACTTTCCAGCAAATAATTTAAGTCGCGCGATCGAGAGGCGTTAGGTAAGAATGAAGTTTTACCAAAGGGTGAAACTTTTATCGAATGGGTATAAAGTTCGGACAGAAGCCTGCCGGGACGTGAATGGACAGCTAGTAGTAGATTCGCAGTCTATACTAAGAATTTGGAAAAATTATTTCTGCAGACTGCGATGAGGACGCAAATACCGCTGTCAGTCGTGTAAATTTTTTCGTGTTTTTTCTTTTCGGGCAATGTCTTGTCTTTGTGCCAGCAGCATACTTATGCATTTTCTGCAAACGTGAAGCCAATTTATTCCTTTGCACAGTTTGCAGTATGGAGAGACAAAGGTATGATAAGTCCTGTTTAGTGGCCGTTTAACTTTTCTGTCTTGAGATTTTTGGCTTATGTTTGGTTGCCTTTGCTCCTTTAGATTATCCCCTCTGATTGATCAATCTTCCAAAAACTTTTGTGCCAGTTCTAAATTCCAAATATGCTTTGCATTGTTGTCTAGTTAATTTTTATTATTTTTATATATTGTCTATTATGTATTGACCTCACTCACTCATTCTGTTGGCTATAATAATAATAATGGCGGCGCTACAGTCCGAGGTGGACCTGGGCCTAGCTTCTCAGCAACCTCTCGTGTTGTGCGTGCTATTGTTCTCTCACGAGAGGAGGGGACCTACAGTTTAATGCCGACTCCGAACGGCGAGATTGAGAAGTTTTTCTAGACAGTTATACTCTTTGAGCATTGTCAGTGACTCGAAAGAGGTGGAGCCGTGAACAATTTTTGTTTGAAAAATTGTTTGTCTGAACCTGGATTCGAACCTAGACTGTGAAAGTCTAATGCGCATGGGTCGACGCACGAACCCACACGGCCACGGCGCCCACGTCTATAGCTCATAAGGAGCTAGATGCGAAAGCAGTAAAACAACAACAATAATAATTTAACTAACATTCTGTTGGCTATTGTTAGTTAAATTATTATTGTTGTTGTTTTACTGCTTTCGCATCTAGCTCCTTATGAGCTATAGATAGCAGTTGCTTCTTAATTATATTTATTTAATTTTATTATATTCTCTGTATTGTTTCGTTTGAACACGTAATTGTTTTTAAGAAGTAAATAAGTGATATAAAAACTAAAAACTTCCAAGTTGTTCATTCATGTGGAATGTTTGCTCGAACAAATTTATAAATGACTTTCACTGCTGATAGTCTCCTCCAAAAATTGGCAATTTAATGGTTGGGTTTTTAATGTCGTTGTGTGATGTCGAAATTATCTCGTTCCTTTTGATTGACCAACATTGTTCGTTTTTGGTAAATCTGTCAATGTTCTCTTGAAGCTTTACCATTTCTTTCTCATAGATTTGTTAGAGTTCTTCATGGTCATCCAGCAGTTCTGTATACGTGTCTTCTTCCTCAACATCAGCGTTTTCAACGATGTCATTAAGGGTTTTGTTGATAATAGCCAATAGGTTGCTGATGACAATACATTTTTGTTTGTAGTAGGTCTGTATTTTTCATCCGTTCTAACGACCTGAAGAAAGCTTGTTTTTGAGCTTCTTGTCGTTTAAGTATTTCCTTTTGTTCGTCGTCTTGCCCGCTGGTATTGTTCCTTTTTTTTTGTGCAGTGTCCACAAACATCATTCCTTTTTTTTTTTTCTCTTTTAATATCGCTCAATTTTGTTTCAAGCTTTGTTTTGATCGTCGTCACAGTATTTTTAACATGATCAAAGTATTTCGTGTGCACATAAAAATAACTTTCGTTATAATCTGAGTGCAATTGTATGGTGCATTATTGGTTTCAAGGAATGCAGGCAAAAATAGACGCGTTCATTAAGAATTTGATTGGACGCATTATGTACTCCTCCCTTCTGCGATCAAGTGAAGGTATACTAAACAGATAGCGTTTAGTATACAGATAACTAACTAAACAAATAACGTTTAGTATGCCTAAGGAACCCCTCTCGTTCCAAACCGTTCACCTTGATTACTTCGGTCTGCTTTGGGCTATAAAGTTTTTTGACTACTTCAGTCGACCAGTTCGAATATTTACCAACCGAGGTACTTGCTTTATCTCATTAGAACTCAATTCATTCTTGCAAGATTTGAAGACGACTGGATGGCGCAGTCGGATAAGTGCCTGCCCTTAGTTAGAGGGGTCCCAGGTTCGAATCCCAGCGAAGCAAAGTTAATACGCTTTTATCCACTTTTTCAAATCTGTTCAGTCACTACTTGCCGTTGGGATCAAATTAACGGCACTATCACTGGAGCGGTCCATCACTTGCAGTATTCTGACTGTGGGTATCACAATGGACCAACATGATCTAAGTGTGCTGGTGACTTCATTAGCAGCCCCATTATGTATCTAACCTATAAGATTTGAATTTCACCCATGTCAAGGTCCCACTACACTGCCCCCAGGCCAACGGGCAGACAGAGAGAATCAATAGAATTTTGACGCCCTCAATAACACAATCCATAGGTTAATGCAGACCACCCCAGAATACTTTTGCTAGAGAGAACACGACTAGAGAAATACAGAAGGTTCTGGAATACTACAGCAAGCATCACGAGAGACGTCATCATCCGGCACGCACTTACAATAATGGAGACTGTATCGTAATAAAAAAAAAACGTTGATATGACAGCTGGAGCAGCGAACAAAAACTTGGGTATACAAGTTTAAGGGACCGTATGCTGCCCACAAGGTATTGCCCCACGAGCGATATGTGGTACGTGATATTGAGAATTGCACTATTACGCAATTGCCATATGACGGTGTGGCAGAAGCAAGAAAAATGCGTTTATGGAAAGAACAGGTGTTAATCATTGTTGTTATTTTGGGGTAACGCTTATCACGAGTGAGAAGAATGATGTTAAAGTAGTGTAGTTAATCGTGGTCTATCAATAAATAATAAATAAATAAATAAATAATAAAAAATAAACACACTAACTGAGCTGTGGCGCGAAATATTTTTCTTCTTCGTCAGTACTCAGAGCAGAAAGTGTGTAAAATAAGAGATAAAATCGTAAATTGAATTTGAGAATAAATAAAATATATGTTAAATTTTTTTAAAATTAATAAATTAGGTACTCAAAGCATGCAACGGAACTTAGAAATAGGTTAATAGCATTGTAGTCTGCTTTAGCAAAGTCAATTATCATTACTGACTGATAGTTAATAATAATAATAATAATAATGGCGGCGCTACAGTCCGAGGTGGACCTGGGCCTAGCTTCTCACCAACCACTCGTGTTGTGCGTGCTATTGTTCTCTCACGAGTGAAGGGGACCTACAGTTTAATGCCGACTCCGAACGGCGATTTGAGAAGCTTTTCCTAGACAGTTATGATCAGTTAAATAGTTCAAAATAGATAATTTGACATTACTTTCAAGCACGTTGTGGAAAATGCTTAAGTAAAGGAGAATCTGCTAATGTCAGACAAGCATCTAACACCTGACCTATAAAAAATAAATCTAACACATTCCTCGCTTCATTGGCAACTGTCTGGGGAAATTGTATTTTCTTTTAGTGAAAACTTTCATTTTACGCCCGGCAAGTTAGAACCACCTAGAACTACGGCTTGTGTGGAAGTATTACATTGCTTTATAATCTCAATAATATTATTAATATTCTTCTTCTTCTTAGGGCGCTACAGACCGAGGTGGACCTTGGCCTCACTCAACATGCCTCTTCAGCCAGCCCGATCATTCGCCAGCTTTCTACAGTTTCTCACACCAAGCCAGCCGAGGTCCCCATCGCCACCTTGTACGTGGGCGTCCTCTGTTGCGTTGTCCCACAGGCTCAGAGTCGAAGACTCTTTGGGCGGAGCTAAGTTGTCCATATGCTCTGCATGGCCTAGCCATCTTAGGCGTAGGATCCGTAAACGCCTGGCCAGACTCATGTCTGCCTATACGATTCGTACGAACATTCTCCTCCAACTGACATCAACGTAAACAGGACCAAAGATCGCGCGCAGAGCTTTTCTCTGGAAAAGTCCAAGAGACTGTTCATCCGCTTGGGATATTCACCTCTGCGCCGTACAGCAGGACTGGGATGATCAAGGTCTTATACAAAGTCAGCTTGGTCTTCCGAGAGAGTGCTCTACTACTCAATTGCCTTTTGAGCCCGAAAACACATGACAGCGCGTCGCCTTGTCTAAAACCTTTTTTGACATTGAAGGTCTCGGTGAGTTCGTTACCGATCTTGATGGAGCAGCGAGAATTCTCCATCGCCATCCTGCTCAGTCTGACGTGTTTGGCAGGAATGTCAAAACTAGACATGGCGCTGTATAGCTCATCTCTACGTACGCTGTCATGTGCGGCCTTGAAATCGACAAATAGATGGTACGCGTCGATCTGCATTTCTTGGGTCTTCTCCAGGATCTGCCGCAGTGTGAAGATTTGATCGATGGTGGACTTCCGTCGCTTGAAACCACTCTGACACGGACCTATCAGTTTGTTCACAAATGGTTTCAGGCGTTCACACAAAACGGCAGGGAAGATTTTACAAGCGATGTTAAGGAGACTTATCCCTCGATAATTGGCGCAGTGAAAGGGGTCTCCTTTTTTGTGGATCGGGCAAACGATGCTGAGATTCCACTCATCGGGCATGCTTTCTTCCGACCATATCTTACAGATGAGCTGGTGCATGCGCCCAACCAGATCATCTCCAGCTGTTTTAAGCATTTCAGCGGGCAGACTATCTGCACCAGCAGTCTCGATATCGCTATCTTGACTTCGTCTAGATCGGGGAGACGATATTCTTTTCTATCATCGTCCGTTGTTTTGAGTGGAACATTTTGCCTGATAGCGGTACTTGTGCCCTCATCACCGTTTAACAGTCTGTAGAAATGATTTTTCCAATTTCTCAGTATCGACTGCGAATCTACTATTAGCTGTCCATTTTTGTCCCGGCAGGCTTCTGTCCGAACTTTGTGCCCGTTCGATAAAAGTGTTACCCTTTGGTTCCGCCATGTCCCTTTGTCGGTGTTGAGGTGTGGGAACCGCGTGCTAGTTACAGAGAGGTTTTGCCCCGTAACAAAGTCCACCAGCCTGAGTCCGTTTTCAGACGTGGTGTCGTGCAGGCTGTGTTTACCGATGACTCTGGCAAAGCTGTCCTCTTTACCCAGCTTAGCGTTAAAATCTCCTAGAACGATCTTGGTGTCGTAGCTGGGGCATTAATCGTACGTTGTTCTTTCTACGGGATCATAGAATTCATCCTTGTTATCGTCATCTTTGTCCTCCGTTGGGGCGTGGGCGCAGATTAGGACATTATTAAGTGGACAGACATATAAGTGTAATTCCTAAGTAAAGGCAATTAAAAAAAAAATTAACAATAAGTGAAAAAAAATATATAATAAAAATCCTGATCCTGATACTGATCCTGAAATCAAGAATGAAGCCAGTCTGCAGTAAGATTAAAAAAAATTAAAGTATAATAAACATTTCATATATCTTGCGTATTATCCAGAGCACACAATATTGTTTTCCCTTGTTATATTATACATCTGTCTGATAAAACTGTAATTTTTCTAACTGACTGACAAAACACAAAATTGGGCGAACTAACTAAAAAACTAGAAGTATTCACCATGACTGCTAATATTGAGGAGAATATTGCTAGGCTAATAGCCACTAACAATGCTTCATTGCAAGCAGAAATAGTTTCCTTAAAAACAACGATTGAGGCAATAACTAACTCTTCACTTGTCTCCGAATACAAGGCCCAGACAATTTACCTGGGAATAACTGATAACGAGTCGTTATACGTTATCAAATCTCTACCTGAATTCTCAGGTAATGCCGGACATTACGTTAGTTGGCGAGAGGCTGCTAACAATTCGATAAGTTTATATGTAAGGGGAAGTAAAAAATATTTTGCGGCTCTAACGATACTGAGGAATAAAATAGTGCTAAAAGCCAACGATACGCTAACAAACCACGGTACGGTACTTAATTTTGAAGCAATAATTTCACGTTTAGATTTCGCCGATAAACGACCCACACATATTATTGAGCAGGAATTGAGCGTGTTGCGACAAGGCAACCTTTCTCTCATTGTTTACTACAATGTAGTTAATGAGAAATTGACGTTACTAATTAATAAAACTTTAATACAAATGCGGATATAACAAAAGAACTAAATAAGGCAAACAGTAGGAATGCCTTACGAATATTCATTACAGGGCTTAATGCCCCATTGTCTAATATATTATTCTCTTTATCACCAGAAGATCTACCTAGTGCTTTGGCTAAAGCACAAGAATTAGAAGCAAATAATTTGAGGCTCTTCATTTTAGTAGGCCAAACGTTCTCCCTCGGCCAAATGATCAGGGTAGGCCATTTTTTAGGAATCACAATAATCTGAGATTCCCTCCCAGAAATAATAATTTACCAAAACCCGAGCCAATGGAACTTGGTAGTTCCGCTCACAGGCCAATCACTTGGCATGAACAGAGGCGGTTTGATAATAAAATCCCAAATTTCAATTACAACATTCAAAGGCATTATCAGCCGAATAGACCACAACATTTTCAGGCAGTAAACAAACGTCCAAATGAAAGTGTTCAACAAAGAGCACAACCACCTCAAAAAATAGGAAGGATAAATAACCTTAATGAAGAAGCTTTTTTATTCCAAACCCAGGGCTACAATTCATATACAGGAACAGTCCGAAGGAGAAACAATTAAAAATTCTAATCGATATAGGAGCAACAAGTTGCTACTGTAAACCAAATGTCATTGATTTCAAGCAGCAACTTGCTATCAAGAAAAGACTGCGAACCATTAACGGATCCACCATAATAAATTCTTATTTTGAAGTATACATTTTCGATCCAATAGTTAGGTTCTATGAGATAGAGAATCTGGAATCTGATTTATTAATAGGTTGTAACTTATTAAAAAAAATAGGAAGTGAAGATCGATTTTGAAAATAAAGTTTTAACATATCGCTAAAAGAAGGAAAAAATGTTCGTTACGGAAAACGAGCATGAGAGTATTAATCACGTTCAGGGAAATAAAATTATAAAAAATAAAAATAAATTAGGTAAGATAGAAAGTGAAAACGAAAAAATGTATATAGTAAAGATGACTTAGAGGAATTAGCTTAACAAACGAGAACTAAAATTGAATTGATACATTCTGATATCAATATGAGATTACCATTCAGAACGGATATAATAGCAAAAAATTCGCACAATTGCTGAAACTCCTGTATGGAGTAAGTAATATCCTTACCCCCTGTCTGCCAACACGTTCGTAAACAAAGAAATTAAAAGAATGTTAGAAGTTGAAGATGATTATACGACCCTCGAAAAGTCCGTACAATTCCCCAATTTGGATAGTACCCAAAAAATGTTGTAATAATGATGGATCACAAAAAATGAGATTTGTGATTGACTTCAAAAAATTTATTGAAAATACAATTGCCGATAAGTATCCAATACCCGATATAAACGTAATCTTGTCAAACCTAGGTGAGACTTAGTATTTTTCTACCTTAGACCTTGTATCCGGTTTTCATCAGATAAAAAAAAAAACAGCATTCGCAGTAAATAATGGAAAATATGAATTCTTAAGAATGCCGTTTGGATTAAAAAATGCACCTAGCACTTTCCAAAGAGCTATGGATGACATTCTTAGGGACTATGTAGTGAATAAATCCCAGACAATTCACTCTGTTACTGAATTGTTGAAACCTTTTGACATTCTCTTCAATAAAATTAATCATGGAAACGTTAAATCAAGCTTAAAAGAAGCACAAGCAAAAATGTTAAAAAGAATGAATGTAAAAAGGAAAGTTAAAACGTATAAGCCAAAGGAAGTAGTTTACGAAAAAATTTATAATTCAAGAATAAAAATAAAATGGTCAGTAATTATAAAGAACAGGTTGTTGAACAAGATTTAGGAAATACATTTAAAACCCATAATAGGGTAATACATAAGGCAAATATTAAGAGTTAAATCATTTTACCATTTCAGAAATAACAATTGCAATCTCATTGCATTTATTTACACTGACTATAGCCGACATTATAGACTACACAAGGGAAAATTACATTTTGCTAGAAAATGGAGAAGCAGCAATTTATAGTGATTTTGGACGTATTTTTCATGTAACTAACTTAACTTATTTTGAGGACTTAGTACAGGAAACGGAATTTAAAAAATATTCAACAGAAGTTGCACAAAAAAGTATACACTAAGCTCATCTGAATTTGATATTACGGTTATTAAGAAGCTCTTAGCGCAATTAAAGCAAATCAGAAAGAAGCGAGGTATCAGCGAAATAGGAACTATTTGAAAGTGGATTTCAGGTTCACCTGACCACGATGATATAGTTTTGATAAATAATAAAATAAACGAATTAATTACAAGCAATAACAAACAATTTGTTACAAACTCCGAAATGTTCAACGCAATACATAAATTATCTCAATCCATGCACAACATTGAAAATGATATACAGCTGAGATTAGCTAGGGAAAGAAACAAAATTATCATTTTGGAATTACAAAACGTAATTCAAACTATAACATTAGCCAAAAGAGGAATATTGAATCCGACAATATTAAACTTACATGACATTAAGCAGATTACGCAACATGAACATGACTATGTAACTATAACTGACTTAATTGACGTCTCCAAGTTCAAAATCATACAAAATAAAGATGTACAGAAACAAGGGCTATAGGCCATAAAGATGGAAAATTGTTAATTGATAAGGAAATCAATTGATAAGGAAAATAAGATAAGTGTAAGAATACATATGTTAATGTAAAAAATTGTAAATTAGAGTTAAAATCTATGTACTGCATGCTTCGTAATTATACCTCATGTTAAACAACAGGAAAGGAAAATGTAATAAAATTAAAGAAAAGAATTTAGACTTAGAAATTATTAAATATGGTACGATATTGGTCTTTGGGAATCACATAGTAAACGATTCAATCATAAGTGGTATTTACTTAACACTAATCATACAAAGACTTAATATATACCTATTTCTACCGTAGCGGGTCAAATGACCCGACTTTATGTTTCATGCTTGAATGTATGAAATATGGATGTTAGGAAGGAAATAAAAATATAAATTAAATTTAATATAATTAAACAAAATAGTATGTTGAGCATTTCTATTACAAAAGCAAAAAATAAAAATTTTTAATTCATAGTTCATTGCATTTTTTACATATAAGTGTGTCCATTGTACATTTTCCGCAAACATATTTCTTACATTTAGAGCAAATTTTTTTGGTTTTATTTTCTTTACAGTATCCTATTTGACATCTCATACGTTTATAAGCATCTGTAGTAGACTTAGGCAACGATCCTTTCGTATTTGTTTCTTGTTTTGGTTGTTCACGGGCTTCTCGAAAATCGGCGCCAAGTTCTTCTGCTAGCTTGAGTAAAAAATCTTGTCTCGAGATATTTTCTCCTGTCGTTTGCTTGACGTTTTGCATATCCTGTTGGGCCTCCTTCTTGCCTGAAAATGTTATGAAGTGGTTCTCTTCCAGGTGTGCCACCTACTTGCATTTGTTACCAAATCATTCGCAACATTTTGTTCATTTATTTCTACTTCACTTTCTTCCGAACTTGAGAGTAATCTTATTCTTTTTCGGCGACTACGTACATTCACAATATTTTCCTCTTCATCGTCAGTATCTGTAGAATCAAACTAATTTTTATTTGCAACCAATATATCTTCATTTTCAGAAAATTCATCTTCACCAATTTCTGAAAACTCTTCGCCAATATTATTTATATCTTCTAAGAACTTGTACTGTCTTGTTTGCTTCGACATTTTTCTGGGTAAAAAATGACCTGTATTACTATAGCTATCAAAATAAAATATAAGCTAGGTACTTACCAAGACTGTCAATTTTAGCCACTTTTTCTTACACTAAAAAGCTATTTTCAATCTAAAATTTGATATTTTCTTGAAATTATTCTGAGCTATTTTCGTTGAACTACTTTACGCAACAGTCTTTGGAAGAATGTGCAACTTACTGACTACAAATATGACTCGATAATCTCATAAAACAAAAAAATTCTCTCCGGGTCAAATGACCCGTTCTGGTAGATATCGGTATACAACAAGGATTACTCAGAATAAACAAAACAAAACAAAAAA
Source organism: Myathropa florea (assembly GCA_930367185.1). Lineage (NCBI taxonomy): Eukaryota > Metazoa > Arthropoda > Insecta > Diptera > Syrphidae > Myathropa > Myathropa florea. Next base: position 91,747,360 of record OV884002.1, on the reverse strand, counting down.
AAAAATTTTATAACTACATTAATTACTTAGAAAAAGTCATGAAGTCAAATGTGCAAACACAATAAAATTATACGTGCATTTTCAATGCAAATGTTCAAAATGGGTCATTTGACCAGTTATGGTATGTTTAGTGTTAATAAATTTTGAAAAATAAATTACAATTGATGGGAAGATATACGAAAATCCGACATCAGAAATACAAACATTTTTGAAAACGTATACAATTGCTAAATACGAAATTGAAAATTATTAAGAAACACTTAACAAAGACTTAAGATTTAATAATGTAAACATAATTCAAACACTACAAAATATATTGATAAACAATCCTCTCAAAACATTTTTCACACTTATGTTTATAATAATAGCTGTCACATTGAGTTTAAGAACCCTTTTAAAAAAGATGTCATCAAACTCAAATGAAGTCGACGAAATCCAACTAAGTAAACTCATGGAAAGAGTTGCGGAACTGACGGAAGAAGCGGGACGTTCTTCTTAAAGAAAGAGGGGAGTTAACGTCAAGGGATACCCACGCAAATCAATCCAGAATTGCCCTGCAATCGCGATTCACGGCTTTAATATAAACACACTTATCGGAGGTGCCGATTGGACACTAAGGGAACCACTTAGATGACATCACCGCAGCAGCCACTCAGATGAGATCATCAAGCGCCCAATAGGATAGTATTGAGAGATATCATAATGTTAGAATTAGTTCATAAAGTGAGGCGAACCTAAAAGGTCATACTAGCAAATAAAGAGACTTTTTAAAAACACTTTCAAAGAACTCGAAATTTTAATTCAGTATGAATGGGAGATCCGTCGTGTCTTTAAACTTCGTAGTTGTTGGTGAACAATTCAGTAAACAGTATTCCAGTATGCAACCAGGTTTCAGTTAGCATAATTACATCACACGAACATACTGCGGACGACAAAAAGAAATCCATGTTTTTCGTTCTTTTTTCCCGACGTTTTGATGGTGTAAATTGCTTGATTAATTGGAAGCAGAGGAGGCGACAACGAGAACGCGATGTTGTATTAAGTTTCGGGCAAACATGTTTGAGGGGCGTATGTTTTTTTGAGGAAAATTACAGACGCACTCTGACGCCACTAATTCACCTTGCGGTGTTCAGCAAATTACTTGTTGGGGTTACGTAACTAGCGTGCTACATACGGGAAGCAATATGACACCACATGCCCCACAATTGATCCCCTTTCTTCCAAATCAACCTAAAAAAAATCTCCATATATATAACATATAACAATAGTCAGTCAATCACCAGCCTCCAGTGAAAACGGTTGAGAGAAATATAATTTTATAACGCCAAACGTCGCGTTTCTTTTTTTTTCACATTATATCCATTACAGAACAATGACATCGTTTGTTCGTGTTCAATTGTAATTTAAATATACTATTTTTCATGGTCTTTCAAGCCGGATTAAGTGAATAATCCGTAGTGTAATCTGAAAAAAAAAAATAATTTTAAGTTTTTTTTTTCATTTAAAAAACTACATACATATATATATATATGCACATTCAAACAACATATAAATTAAATTATTTTAACGCTCGTGTTTTGTTGTAAAAATCATTTATTAAATTAAACTTTATTTCTCTATGAAAACTCTTGTATAATAATATTTTGTTCCTCTATGAGGAATCCGTTGCTTAAATATAACCGCTCGTAAACACAACGTTCTTAGGTTACCGACTCCAAAAGACTGACCAAGACTGAGGCTGCATTAAGTGGCTTCCCTTAGACCAAGCGTCTTCGGAGTTGTTTATCCTTTTTAGCATGGGTGGTGTGATGTGGTTTTCGGAGTTAACTCGCAGAGCTCGAATGGCGTGATGTTAGTTGCGTTGTTGTTGTTTTTTTCGCAGAGCTTCGATGGCGTGATATTGGTTCCGTTATTTTTAATTCACAGAGCTTGGGTGGCGTGATGTTGACTGCGTATTTCTTGAGTTTGGCTTGGCTTTGTTGTGTTATTCCATAACTATTCCCCCTCTTAAGCGAAGTCGTCCTCGGCTTCATCTCAACAATTACTACGGCTAAGAGCTAAAGTTCTATCTGTTCAGATTTTTTACTTTTACATTTTTTTGTTATTCATTTCTTTAAATAATTGTTGTTATATTATTTTTTTGATAAATGTCGATATCAAAAAAACAATATAACAACTAGGTACAAAAACTTAAAATTTCCAAAGTTGTTCGTACAAATTTACTACTATCAATAACACATTTATGTTTTCAATTAAATTTCTGAGATAATAATATGTAATTAGTAATATTTAATTTGGAAGAAAAGAGATTTAGAACACAAAGCAAATAAGAATCTAGACAATGGCGGGCAAACAAAATACAAGTAGTTGTCTGCTACTAACATATTTCTAAGGTTTTCCTTGTGAACTTTCCGATTGTCTATAAGAACTCTAGTCCCTAAGTCCTTCTGAACAACCTTTTCGACAAACAACTTCCTAAATTTATTACCAATCCGTTTATTTGTTCGCACAAAAGCTTTCTCTCCTGGCTCAAAATTTCGAGATCGTCTAGTCTTGTTGTGGTAATCAAGTTCTTTCCGTTGGCTATCGGATATCTTTTGCCTGATTTCGTTGGCTAATTCTTTCGGAATGGAGTGAAGTATGTCAAGTGGTCTATATTTTGTGACTGAGTGAATCGTCCTATTGTACTTGATTGTGGCAAGTAAAAGGAGCTCAGCTGTGTCACAAATGTTTTGTTCCAATTTTGTACACCTTCCTATTTCGGATAAGGTACTATGGAACCTTTCTATTTGACCGTTTGTCACAAAAAAAGGTGGGGTGTTAAACATACTTATACCGAAATGATCCCTTAGCAATGACCTTAGACTCTCCGAGCAAAAGGATTTTTCATTGTCACAGACAATGGTTTTTGTATTTTTAAATATAGTGAGGATTTCGATAATGGGTTCTTTAACATCAATTAAAGCTCGTGATTTAATACGTTTCACCACCGCGAACTTAGAAAATGTATCTAAACATGTCAAGAAATGAGTCCCTGCAGTTGAATAAATATCAATGTGCAGTATCTCACCTGGAGATGTTGGCACGGGTGTTTCACTTATCTCAGGCCTTGGTGGGTGTCTCTTATATTTCGTTTCGTGGTAAATTTTGCAATTGGAAATTATTTCTTTCAACCTTTTTCGAATTGCAGGGAAATAATAATCATTTAATACCTGATTAGTGTTTTCGTGCGCAGATCGATGGGCACGGTTATGCTCGTTTGAAAGAATTTCTGCTTGGTCGTTTGGATTGAAAATATCGATAACCATTTTTTTGGTGTAAAGAAACCTTACCGAAGGAAACATAGTCAACAATTTATCTTGAATTTGGGCAAGAGTTGGTAAATCACAATGTATTGCATTGACCACATTGGGATTAATCACTTCTCTTAGTATTGGTAAAAGGTTATTAATGCTATCGTATTCAATTGAGTGTTTTATTTGTTTTTTGAAAATAATTTTAGTTGTTTTACCTAACTCCGGGCCTACGGTAAGAATTATTTGGTTTTTAAAACAATTAATAGGATTTTGATCACTTCGTATTGGCTGAGTTAGGGAAACCTCACTATGAACGGTTGCAGAGGTTGAGTTAACCTCTTCTTCTAAGCTATTAATGTCTAGACAATGCATCAGCAACGAAGTTTTCTTTGCCAGGCTTATAAAAAAAAGTAGGTGAAAATTCCTCAACAAAAGCCCTCCACCTCTTAATTTTTGCGTTGGGATTTTTTTCAGATATTGCAAATGTAAGAGGTTGGTGGTCGGTATAAATTAAGCCTATTTACTCCATACAAGTAATTCCGAAGCTTTTGCAATGACCACACCATAGCTAGAAGTTCTCGCTCATTTGTGGCATAACATTCTTCAGTAGCGGATAACGTCCTAGATATCATCGTTATTGGTCGGCCATTTTGGGAAAGAACAGCGCCAAGTGCATGGGATGAAGCATCGGTTGTTAAATTAAAAGGCTTTTCATAATCGGGATACAAGAGCAAAACGTCCTCCGAAGCTAAAATTCTTTTGATTCTATCAAAAGCCTCCAATGCCTCTTCATCTAACAGTATCTTCTTGTTTTTTGACTGATTTTTCTCTAGACTTCCATTCTCACCCCGTAAGTATCTTGTGAGAGGTTTCGCTATTTGGGCGTAATCTCTAATAAATCGTCTGTAGTACCCAGGTAATCCAAGGAAGGGTCGCAAACCACGAAGTGTCTTAGGAACCTCATAACTTTCGATATCTTCTATTTTGTCTGGAAATGTTTTGATTCTCTTATTGGATACCACAAATCCCAAAAATTCAACTTCTTCTTTAAAAAACTTTTGATTTCTCTAACAAAACCCTCATATTGGCCTCGAAAAGCAAATTCAAAATTTTTTCAACTTGATGGAAATGTTCTTCTTTTGTTCTGGAAAATATTATGACATCATCGATGTACACATGACAGCATTTGCCAATCTCATCCCTAAGTACATCGTCTATTGCCCTTTTTCAATCCGAAAGGAGGTCTACAAAATTCATATTTCCCGTTATTTATGGAAAATGCTGTCTTTTCCCTATCCCGCTCATGCAACTGTCTTATTGTTTAGTTTCCTAAAGTCTATTACTAATCGCATTTTGCGTTTGCCCATTTCATCGACTCCTTTCTTTTATCAACGATCCACACTGGATCATTATCCGTTGTTCGAATAGTAGCGACAACCCTCGTGTTGAATGGTAATAGCTCTTTGGACCTGCAAAGACTTTCGCGTTACGGTTTAGCAATAGAGACACTTCTTTTGGTTCATTGGTTGACATTCTTTCTCTTTGTGTAGAGATAATAGTGACATCTGTGCTATAAAAATACATTAACTTTTCCTCACCCCCATTGTAATTCAAAATTCCTCTCACTAAATTAAGTTCTGCATTTATTTCATTGAGAAAATCGAATAATTTTATAATACCATCGAATGTTTTAAGTGTTGGAAGTAGCATTTCTATTAAAAATATTGATAACACACTTGGATGTAATTTGGCTAGTTCCGTGAATCGATTTAATAGGAAACGGATTGCTTATCGGCCTAATAGATTTCAGTGTGTTGAAATATTTTATGTAATTTTTGGATGCCCTAGTATCCACCAAGAGCTTTATTTCTTTTCCCTCCAGTGTTCGTCCGATGTACGGCAGGAGGGACTTTCCCCTAAAAAATTAATTTCATCAAATGGTTCCGAGTTACCATGGGTACTATATTTTCCTCTTGTATTTCATCACTTTGGTTGTAACCATAATTGCTACCATAATCGTAATAACAATCTTCGTGATAACTATTACAATATTTGTATGAATCATCTTGGCCTACTAATCTAGCATCTGGTAATTCATGATTTAAGTGATTAACTCTCTGGTGTTTAGGAAGCGTATTTCGATCAGACCCATTATGTCTTTTTAGTTGGATATTGTTATGAGGACCTGCAAGTTTATTTGAGATTTGTTTATTTGTTTGGTTTATTTGGTTGTGGACTAGTACATTGTAAAATTCTTTGATATTTATTGGAGTTCGCTATGACAGATCTTTGGTAATTTGTATTATTTCTGTAGTGAGAATCGGGTGGATCTATATCCATGGCTGTAGATCTTTGTTTTGATTGGTTAGTGAAAATTAGCTTATAGTGAGGCGTATTATATGAAATATAGGAATGGTTTTGGTGAGGTATCAAGTTTGTCGAATGCTCATTTCTATTGGTAAATGAATTCGCAAATATATAGCGCGCTTGATTTGCTTCAAGTTCCTGGGCAAGAGTAAGAGCGCCAGGCATATCGGATGGTCGAGTTGAAAACAAAATATCGCACATGGGCTTATGTAAGCCAGAAATAAAAACCCTAAATGCATCCTGTCTATATTTTTGGCTAAGAGAATCAAACAAGTCCTTGTTACCTTCGTGAAGCTTTAGCGTCTTGTTAATAATAAGCGTCAACTTTTTTTCCACTTCGTCGTAGAACTCCAAAATCGATAACCTGCCCTGACGCAGAGTGAACATTTCCTGTTCTATTAGGTACACAGGTCTTTTGTCTGTCTAGTCTAGGCGCGCAATAATAGCTTTAAAATTAAGGACTGTGTTAAATGATGATAACACCTGATCCGCAGAGTCGATGATTTTATTACGTATTATGGCAACTGCTTGGTAATGTTTAGAACTTCCCTCGTATGCTTCGAACAATTTGTAGGCGGCAAAAGCAGCTTGACGCCAAGAAATGTACCGAACTTGTTGACCACTAAACTCTGGTAAGGTTTTAACTAAATCTAACGACTCTTCACAATGTCAGCCAGCCTCGATGGTAACTGGTTTGTATTCTTCAACAACTTTTGGTTACTCTATTGCCCTCAATCGAGAAGTCAATTCATCGATTGAAGCATTGAAAGCTTGTCTAGTTTGCTCTGTTGCTGCACTTATCGCAGCGGTAATAACAGCATTAATCTGTGCCGCGTCCATTATTAACTCAGAATGTTATGTTAGAATAAGATATGTTTCACAATATGATTTACGATAATTTAAGGATACTTCATTAAATTCTAAAGATATTAAAGTGAATATAATGTATGTATTTATAAATATTTAAAATATGTAATAATAAGAAAGATCTTTGACTTATGAATTATATAATAATGAGAACAAAACTGACTTACTTTTTTATAAATTCAACGCATTTAAATCTTATCTAAAGTATTATTTATAACAATAGAATACAAAAAAATTAAAACTATATTGAAAATAATTGAAAGTGAATCACTATCACTAAATCACTAAAAATATACTATTAAGTGTTGAATACTAGCACTTGTCTGGATCTAGTTTCTTCAGTAGTTGCGTCTTCTATCACTATTGGATATTGAAGTCTTTAAGTATAATGATTGATTGTCTTGATGATTGTCCACTTTTTTTCAATTCGTTTTTGAATAACTTACCAATATACATACACATGTATATGTATGTCAAAATGTATTCTTTTTATTTGATTTATTTGCAATTCGGTTTTTTTTTACACTGTTTTTTTTTTCAGGCTATACTCCTGTTTTTCCGTGTGAGCATCAGCAAAAATTCGTTCGGGTATACAACGCGAAGTATAGTATTATATCTTTTACCGAGATTTTTTAAAGCACTCGCGTTGCCCCTTGTTGGGCGCCAATTAAATTATCTTAACACTCGTGTTTTGTTGTAAAAAATCATTTATTAAATTAAACTTTATTTCTCTATGAAAACTCTTGTATAATAATATTTTGTTCCTCTATGAGGAATCCGTTGCTTAAATATAACCGCTCGTAAACACAACGTTCTTAGGTTACCGACTCCAAAAGACTGACCAAGACTGAGGCTGCATTAAGTGGCTTCCCTTAGACCAAGCGTCTTCGGAGTTGTTTATCCTTTTTAGCATGGGTGGTGTGATGTGGTTTTCGGAGTTAACTCGCAGAGCTCGAATGGCGTGATGTTAGTTGCGTTGTTGTTGTTTTTTTCGCAGAGCTTCGATGGCGTGATATTGGTTCCGTTATTTTTAATTCACAGAGCTTGGGTGGCGTGATGTTGACTGCGTAGTTCTTGAGTTTGGCTTGGCTTTGTTGTGTTATTCCATAACTTATATACAACATTTAAATAAGGTACACTTAGTGAGTTTTGTGCAAGTGCAAACCGGTTTCACGCGTCGTGTAATTTTTGCAGCAGCAGGTGAAATTTCGACCAGTTTGCCGTTCTTTTGTTGTTGTAGTTCATAGTTGGAAGTTTAATACATTTGACCACCGTTGGATTTACTGTTCACCGCTACAAAACGGGAAGATAGTCGATCCATCTGATCTTTAACAGAATTAACAGCATTAACCGCAACGTAAGTGAGTTACCCACAGCAGTCAATTTGTTGTTTTTTATCACGAATCTCATTTTCTACAGCTCAACATGTCATCGGCGTTGAAAATACAAAGGACGGTGCTGAAGCAATTTTACAGAGATTCTGAAAATTTTCAAAAACGGTCTGCAAAGGATAGAACATAAAATTACATAGCAAACCGCATAACAATATTAGAGGAAAGTTTTAAGAAAAGTACCCAGCAATACATCGATAGAATGTCCGTTGTAGAATCAGGGGATGAAAACGAACTGGGAGAGATTTACTTCAAGGTACGTGAAAGGTATTTTGAATATAAAACTGCCATGCCAAACGGAACAGCGCAAGAACCGTGGGGCCGTGGCCCACGTATTAGATGCTGTGGGTTCGTGCGTCGACCCATGCGTATTTGACTCTCACAGTCTAGGTTCGAATCCAAGTTCAGACAAACAATTTCTAAAAAAAAAAAAATTGTTTACGGCTCCACCTCTTTCGAGTCACTGACATTGCTCAAAGAGTATAACTGTCTAGAAAAAGCTTCTCAGTTTTGCCGTTCGGAGTTGGCATTAAACTGTAGGTCCCTCCACTCGTGAAAGAACAATAGCACGCACAAAACGAGTGGTTGCTGAGAAGCTAGGCGCAGGTCCACCTCGGACTGTAGCGCCGCCATTATTATTATTATTATAATACATAATAATCCCGCGTTCAGAAATGTCGAAAAACGGCACTATTTAAAGTCTAGCATTTGTCGAACGACAACGGCAATTATATGCCTTTTACGGTCAAGAAACGCTATTAACGGAGACTGCAGCTGGGTTGAAGAAGCTGTTAGACACTTCCGTTGAATGTCGACACGCAATCAAGAACCTCGGTATTCCAGTGGAACATTGGGATAGGATAATAATATTTCTGCTGGCAAAGTAGCTCCCGATTCTTACCCAGCAATTGTGGGAAGAAAAACACAGGACTAAAAAGAAACTGCCGGAATTCAAATTATTTCACGAATTCCTCGAAAGCAGGTTGAGGACGTTGGAGGCCGGTGGTCTTCAATAAGCTGCAAATAGCATAAAGCTTGGTCGAGTAGAGTTCATGAAAGAGAAAGCTTTTCACATAAAGCAAACTTCAAAATCGCAGTTTGCCAGTTTGTTTCAAAAACTGCAGTTCGAAATTGCAATCGTTTTTTGAAATTACGCGAAAATCAGTCAGTGTTGATAGCGACAGCACTCGTTAGGGTAAAAACTTCAGGCAAGAATGTCATCGTGCTTCTAGGATCAACCAAGATCCAGGGTCCAAAGCGTCCTTCATTACTGAAAAGACAGTAATTCATTACTTCATTACTGAACCCCCAGCAGCCAAATCATCTGTCGGAACTTCACTCAACCAACGCTTGATAACTATCAGCTAGTACTTTCTCGAAATAGCGATAGTGAACCCATCAAAACTTTTTGTCTGCAGACGTTTACCTTCGGCACAACGTGTGCACCTTATCTGGCCATTCGGACTCTTCTCCAGCTGGCCAATGATGAGGAGCATAAGATTCCGATAGGTGCACGTATGATAAGGGAGGATGTTTATGTAGATGATCTCTTTGCTGGAGCTGATACCTTACAAGATGTCATAGGCAAACGTAAGGAAATCACTCAATTGTTGTTGTCGGGAGGCTTTAACCTGCGAAAATGGGCAAGCAATGCAGCTGACATATTAGAGGAAATACCCGTCAAACATAGGGAGGTTAAAGTTTCTTTACCTTTTAATACGTCTCCACATATCAAAGTATAAAATGGTTTCCTGTCAAAGACACACTTTCTGTTCAAAATATTCCAGCTCAGCATGATGAACTCACTAAACGCAGCATTTTATCAACGATAGCCAAACTCTTCGACCCTTTAGGATGGATTGCACCTTGCGTCATATCCGGGAAGACTCGCATGCAGCAACTCTGGAAAAGCAGGCTCAATTGGGACTATCCAATTTCATCGGTGCTCGAAAAGGAGTGGAAAGTCTTTCGAGGAGACCTAGCACATCTTGAACAGATTCGCATCCCTCGTTAGATTCATGCCAATGACACGCACAAACAGCTACAATTGCACCGGTTCAGCGATGCTTCAGAGAAAGCCTACGCGCCGTAGTGGAAGCTTTCACGGTGACTGAAGAACAGGCGAAAGGAGCTGGTCTTAAGGTCAATGAGGATAAGACGAAGATATACTTCTGTCGAGCAAGAAACGATCCGCCGCACACCACCTAGGACAAAACATCACTATCGACAGCCACAATTTCGAGGTAGTGAAGGAGTTTGTCTACCTCGGGGCAAACGTGAACTCCACGAACGACATTACAGTGGAGATCCGACGTAGAATCGCCCTTGCCAACCGATGCTACTTTGGTTTGTCAAAACAACTGGGCTCAAAACTCCTGACTCGAAGGACCAAAATCCTACTAAGTAAGTAAGTTTAGGTTAAGGTAGAATAGGGAAAAACAACACAAAAACAATGACGACCAAGTCTGTTTGAACATTTTCTTGGGCAAGTAAAACAAAAAAAAGTAAATAATTAAAAGACGGATAGACCGAAAGGCAATTGTATAATGGATTAGATATAGATTAGCTTAGAATACCCGTCTGGGGTCAGTAAGTTAGATTTATGAATTATTCTTCAGTAAGTTAAGCTAGTTTTAAGTATTTTTGTCTAGAATGCACAAATAAAAGGTGATCAGAATTTCTCAGCTATTCCCTCACACTGGGGTGGATTACGCGGAGCCAAAGGAAATTAAAGCGTGGAGAGGCCGAGGGTCCAAAACCCTCAAGGCACACTTCGCCATTTTCATTTGTTTAGCTACCAAAGTGATACACTTAGAACTTGTGACCGATTTAACCACTCAGTCCTTCATTGCAGCACTGCGACGGTTTATCTCCATGCGTGGAATCTGCTCCCCTTTGTACAGCGACAATGGCACGAAGTTTGTCGGAGCCGACAAGGAACTACGAAAGCTGCTCAAAGATGCTAACTTTGGATGGGAAGACGTAGCCAAGATGCTCGCCAATGAAGGTATTGAGTGGCATTTTATTCCTCCAGCCTAGCCTCAATTCGAGGGAGTCTGGGAAGCCGGTAAAATCCATTAAACACCACCTCAAACGTGTCTTAGAAAAAGAAAAATATACCTTTGAGGAGCTATGCACCTTTTTGCATCAGGTAGATGCGTGTCTAAACTCACTTCCGCTGTATCCGATGACGGACAACCCGGAAGATCTTACTGCTCTCACTCCCGGACACTTCCTCATAGATCGCGCCCTAAATTGAATACCGGAAGCGTAAATAACCGAAGCGAAAATCGGACCTCTTCAACAATGGCAACAGTTCCAAAAACTGCAACAACTTTTCTGGATCCGGTGGACATCGGAGAACCTTACCAGGTTGCAACAACATCCAAAATGGTCAAAGATCTAAAAGCAACCACGAATCGGTGATCCGGTTTTGATCAACGATGACAACGTACCGCCTGGCAAGTGGAATTCAGCTCGAATCGTCGACATGCAAGACGAGCAAATTGTTTAGTCAAACGATTAATCACAAAAATTTGTATACTCACGTCCAACGAAACATAGATTGGGCGATAGTTTGAAACATCGTTTTTCGTCCCGGACTTGTAGATAGGTCGTACAATTACAATTTTAAGTTTATTCGGAAATATACTTTCCACCAAAGACTTATTCACCAATTGTGTGACTGTAGGTACTCGAGTTGTGTTTTATGGCTTTAGCCCGGATATTATCTACGCCCGGAGATTTGTCCACGTTCATTTTGTTTAGGATGTTCCTTATTTCGGCTTCCGATACGTGTCCAAGGAACATTGATTAGGTTGTACTTGTTTGTCCACCATTATATGTTTTTATGTTGCATTTGTGAGTAATAGATTTAATTTCCTCAGTGAATTGCACTGACAATTTCATCGATATTATTGGTGTTCTTTCCTGGTAAATTGTTTATCAATCGCCAGGTATTCTTTGCATCCTTTCTATACTCTGTAAATTTATGTGTGTAATACTCCAATTTTATAGTTTTAATCCTTTTATTTACATAATTTCGGAAATATTTATACTCATTTTCGTAACTCAGGCACTGTCTGTTGTTTTTCCATTTAATGTGCAGCATATCTCTTTTCTTGCACAAGGCTAGGATTTCCGCTGTTATCCATGGATTTATTTTGTCTCTTTCTTTTACTTTTATATTTACGTTGGACTTTTTATACACACTATTGAATATATCAGCCAATTTACTGTACAAATCATCAACACTAGTTTCATTATTTAGAAGGTTCCAGTTAACTCTCGTCAATTGTTCACGTATTTTGTTTTCGCTTAGCACAGTTTTTATCGTTGCCTTGCTCTGTGGTTTAGAAACTTTAGGTATACCATACAGTAATGTGTAGTGATCCGATATGTTTCATTCCACAGTAGCTGCATAAATTGTCTTAAGCTCACAACGTACCTCTATTTAAGTCCACTCTGGTGTTTGACTGCACAATATTTTGCAAACCTTTACCAGTTACCATTTCAATATATCTTGCCGCATAACTATCTTCATCGTTCTTGACATCTATCTTCAATTACTAATAGATTTCTTTAGTATTAACAGAATTCATTTCTTTTTCTAGTTCTTCTATAAAGTTATTCCTAGAAGACTGAATTCTTTATTGTTTATTTTGGCTTGTATCTTTATGTTTTCGTAATTCATAGTTCTGTAGTCAACTTTTTCATAAGGAATTTCTTTTCTAACAAACAGAGCAATCCCATTAAAACCACTTACCTGGAATAATGCATTTATTAATGCGTTTCACTTTCTCCCCAAACAGCAATCAATCAGCAAGCAATCAGCACACAACACAACACTTCATCGAACACCACAGAACTACGATCTGCTCCATACGGCGTCAAAGAACGAAAACAATACTCGATCGGTACTCAATCGAAATAAAGGAGACGGAGAACAAAACATCAAAGAAGAGTGGAAGAATCAGCGCTGCCATTCTTTCGAAGATGAATTCTGTCAACTAAAGACGAAAAGGGTTGGTGTCTGCCATTAGAGATAGGACAGTTCGATTGTGTGAACTCCGTTCACGGCCGGGGAAGATGTTCAAAAACAAATAATTTTCTAAACAATTATTTTTTACTAATATGTAATTCAAAAATTCTTTATTTTTATTTGTACACACTACATTACCGAAGTTACGATCAATAGTACTAAAATTAGCACATACGTTCGTGTTCCATTATAATTTATATATACTATTTTTCATTAGTATTAAGTTTCTTTTCTGATTCTTTCGGTTAGAATGATTTAATAAAGAATTATTGCTCTCAAGTTATTCCTCTGAGACGGGTCTTTAATTTTATATGACTGAATTTACATATCTCGCACTTCTCATGCTCTTTTTTTTTCTTTCTGAGAAGCCGGTTCTCTTCTCTTCTTTTCCGTTCAAATATCTCACGAATAGCTCTCGTATTTCGATGCAGCGTTGCCAGGTAGACTTCTTGCTTTGCTGCATGTGCTTACCTTCACACGTTATCAAATCAGAGATTTTTTTAGTGGTGTTGTAAAGACCAGCGTATCAGTAGCGACTTCTCCGATAGCTTTTTACCAACGCTTTCTTTTTTTGTCTATTGTTGATGGTGCAGATGGTGTCAAACCTTCCGAGAGTTTCAGAGAGACTCAATCGGCAAAGTTCCTGGCAGTCTGTTGCGATTGTAGCTTTTCGACGTCAAATCGTGGTTATCTTCCTCGACTCCGTTGTTGTCTTGATATGCGTGTTCTTATCTTGGCTACAACAAGGAAATGGTCCGAGTCGATGTTGGCACGGAGCACTCGGACATCAACAATAGGAGTGTCTGACGTCGATCGTAATGTTGATTGACGGTTGAATAATCAGAGGACCGCCAGGTCGCTTTTTTGGGAACCACGTCCAGGTCGCTTTGTTGAGGTGTGGGAACCGTGTCCTAGCTTCAGAGAGGACTCACCCCGTCCACCACCCTGAGGCCGTTTTTTGGACGTGGTGTTGTATAAAATCTCCTAGAATGATCTTGGTGTCGTAGCTGGGCATTGATCGTATGTTCTTTCTAGGAGATCATAGAAGTCATTTTTGCTATCGACATCTTTATCCTCTGTTGGGGTGTGATCTCAGATTAGGCTGATGTTGCCCATCTTAGGCTTGATGTGGATTGTTATGAGGTGCTCGTTTATGTACTTAAAGCTTAAGACTTCTGCCTCGAACAACAAATCTACATCCAAATAATCGCTGCCTTCGCAGTTTTTCATCCTCTTTTTGCCCGGCTCATCCCATCACACTTCCTGCATTGCAGTAACGTCTGCTTTATAGCAGTCTAGGGCCTACGCGAGTTCATCTGCTGCACGTGGTCTGTTCAGGAACCTCACATTCTATGTGCAGAACCGAAAGTCATTGTCCTTATTCCGTTTGCTGGGGTCGTCAACAGTAAATCCGTCAATATCCAAACGTGGTGAGGAAGTTAACCCGACGCATAACCTCCAACTGGGAGGACAGGTCCATTTTTTTAGACCCCCGGTCAAAGGGGTCCGGAGGGATCTGGTGTCGGTAGCCTCTTGCAGGCTGTGAGCGCCGTTGGCCCTAAAAGAAGGGCACATTCGCCGCCATCTCTATTCCAGGGTCCGACCTTACCATGGAAACCAAGTAGATCCTGCTGACTGGAGTTGTGGATGCCGCCGTTGGCCAATCAGTTGACCAGCTCCTCCGCCGCCATCCTAAAAAGAGTGATGAGCCCTGGTAGAACCATACCCCCCCCTCTTTCGTTTGCAGCCGACTAGACGTCCCACGAGAGTTGTTTAGCTCATCTTCTGTCGAGGGTACTCGGCACCCGGATTTCACCACGGGGAGGTGAGAGTAGAAGTTAGTTAATAGAGGCTAGGTGCAGACGCTTGTGTCTGCATGGTTCTCGTATTAACGCTTCGAAATCCAGAGTAACTCTTAGACGACGAAATGAAACAAATTTTAAATTAGTGTCGTATATACTACATTGTACTATGCCAAGAAATCAGCTCTAGGATCGATTTCAACGACGCAGTCTTGAAGGCAATTAGCATTGTAGCCCACAAAACCAAACATGATTCTCTGGTTCCTCTTATAAAAATGTTTCCAGATGATAATGTTGAGATGCTGAATGAGGAATTTTGGCTTTTAATTAATAATAATACGTTCAACAGGAAATGCTGTTTGGAAGAGTTTTGGTGTAATGTAATTGTACTAAAAAATGGACTTGGCGAGCCTATGTTCAAGGAGTTGTACAAATTTATAAGTTCCATAATTTCGTCATCTCACAGTAGGGCAAATGCCGAACGCATATTTTCCCAACTCTTTTTGATTAAGACTAAAACTAGACATTTTTTAGCCGTTCCGACAGTAAATGCCATTTTGATATCAAAATCTCTTTTTAAAAACCAAAACACCAACACAACTAGCTCCTTCAAAAGTGTTAGATAATTATTATAATATTTTGAAACTTTTTGAACTATTTGACGATTTGAATTCAGTTTTGAATTTTATTTATTTATTTATTTATTTATTTATAAGCAATAGTAAACTAATTTTTTAGCTTTTTAAGATATTGATTTCTTTTAAAAGTTTATTTATGTATTTATTTATCGAATTAACTAGTCTTAGAATAATGCGTTTAAACTTTTTTCAGTTAATTAAAATATCACTTTAAGTAAAAAAAATTTAGTAAATTTCACAATCTTTGTGATAAAAACTTATATATGTAAATCGTAAAAAAATTAAAAACTATTGAAATTGAATTGAAATTGGAATGAATTTTTATTTGTTAGAATAGGTTGGTATTTGATTGCAAATCAAATTTAAGCTAAGTTTCATTACCGATTTTAAAATGATGCGATAAATTTCACAAATGTTGTGATAAATGAACTGAAGTACAAATATTATATTATTACAGATATTATATCAATAAACTAGTTTTGCTGTTGAAAAAAATCTGTTTTTATTTGTGTGTACTCCCTTCGAGAGCAAAATACTCCCCAGTGAAAATTTGAAACGACAGCCCTAGTCAGTAAGTCTTTCTGTCCCAGAAACTATAATTCTTGTTGTGGGCCGCTCGCTTTTTTATGACAAATTTATCGTGGACTCAAAGTTGTCAGTTGTCGCCAAAAAATTCCCAATGTTGTGAGAGGATCGTACGCTTTAATTTTAAACCTTCCTTGTTCCGGATCTTTAGGAGATATATTCATCATTATTGCTTGTAAATTGGAAGACTATTTACGAAGTTTGAAGCCTTCACTTGGCAGTAACATCGTCATCTGGTTTTGGGCTTCCACTGCACATACCAGCGTATCGTCACCAGATAGGAGGTCATCCACATACATATCTTGACTCGTTACCTTCAAAGCTTGTACATATCTCTTTTCCTCATCTAGGGCCACTTGTTGGAGAGCTCGTGTGGCCAGGAATGGAGCAGAGGATGTTCCGTATGTTACAGTTTTCAATCTACATATATTCTTACAGTTTTTCTGTGGGATGTTCTCTCCAAAGAATTCGTTGGTAGTCTCTATCTTCAGGGGCGAGCGTAAGCGAGCAATTGAACGGACTCTTGGAAGATCGTGCCTCTTGTGTTGTCCAGGTGTCCACGATGTTAAAGAAATCATATGACAGCGCGTCGCCTTGTCTAAAACCTTTTTTGACATTGAAGGTCTCGGTGAGTTCGTTACCGACCTTGATGGAGCAGCGAGAGTTCTCCATCGTCATCCTGCTCAGTCTGACGTGTTTGGCAGGAATGTCAAAACTAGACATGGCGCTGTATAGCTCGTCTCTATGTACGTTGTCATATGCGGCCTTGAAATCGACAAATAGATGGTGTGTGTCGATCTGCATTTCTTGGGTTTTCTCCAGGATCTGCCGCAGTGTGAAGATTTGATCCAAAGTGGACTTCCCGGGCCTGAAACCACACTGATAAGGACCTACCAGTTTGTTCACAAATGGTTTCAGGCGTTCACACAAAACGGCAGAGAAGATCTTATAGGCGACATTAAGGAGACTTATCCCTCGATAGTTGGCGCAGTCAAAGGGGTCTCCTTTCTTGTGGATCGGGAAAACGATACTGAGATTCCAGTCATCGGGCATTCTTTCCTCCAACCATATCTTACAGATGAGCTGGTGCATGCGCCCTAACAGATCACATCCGGCTGCTTTAAACATTTCAGCAGGCTGACCGCGGATGACCGCTCCACTCCGTTGTTCTCTTGATATCCGTGTCCTTACCTTGGCTACAACAAGGAAATGGTCCGAGTCGATGTTGGCGCCTCGGAACGTTCGGACATCAAGAATACTGGAGGCGTGTCTGACGTCGATCGGAACGTGATCAATCTGGTTGACGGAATGATCAGGGCACCGCCAGGTGCCTTTATGGATGTTGAGGTGTGGGAACCGCGTGCTAGCTACACAGAGAAGTCATCCTTGCTATCGTCATCTTTGTCCTCCGTTGGGGCGTGGGCGCAGATTAGGCTGATGTTGCCGAATTTAGCCTTAATGCGGATTGTTATGAGGTGCTCGCTTATGTACTTAAAGCTTAAGACTTTTTGCCTTAGTCTGGCTCGAACAACGAATCCACATCCAAATAATCGCCAGTAGAAGTCGCAGTTTTTATCCTCTTTTTGCCCGCCCAATCCCATCGCACCTCCTGGTTTGTGTAATGTCTGTTATATAGCAGTCCAGGTTCATTCCATTCCACATGAAGAACCGAAAATCTTTGTCCCTTTTTCGTTTTTCGTTGTTGTCGCTTCATAACTAGCTTAATAACTAACTGGTCGCTTCACAAAAAGTTATGTTTAACACAGCGGGGAAGTTACCCCTGCGCGAAACCCCCGAACCCTTTGGAGGACTGGGGCCTGATTTAACACCCTGAGCATAGAAGCCGCCGTATACATTGGTTCACTTCTAAGCGGTTGCTGTAGAGGCTATCAGGAGAGCCCCACGAGGAGGTTATACAGTCCCTGGCGATATTATTAGACGCGCTACAGATATTATGCGAAAATGCGCACAATCACGACTGAGAGAAGTCTGTTCTTGTTTACGCTCTGTTACTAATACTTTGACATTATGCATGTATAATGCTACATATCAAAATAAAAAAATAAATAAAATAGAACGACAAAAAAACTTTTATAAGCAAAACTCAGTTTCTGTAACGTTAGAAGTTAAAAATATTGCGTGTAATCTAATAATCAAAAAAATTTACATTGCGTCTAATAATATGGCCAGGGACTGTATGTCAGAATATTAAAAAACTAAATTTCGACAAACCACTGCCCTAAAAAATCTCCAAAAGAGATAAGTAAATTAATTACATGAAATGTGCAAAATATGATCCTTGTTCCCACCTGCAGTTCTTATATTGGCAGACACGTACCCAGGATGATGTCACGCCAAAGTGATCAAACTCACATTAATTTCGTCATACCACTGGTTGAGAAGGGTTTTGGTACTGAAGTGAATTTTCACAATCATTTTGATCATGAGAAACAATTATTATTTCCTTTTTATTCTGTTTTTATTTTCTTCATAGCTGTCCATATTTTATTTTTAATTAAACTTTTTTTACATACAATTTTTTACATAACTTTTATTTGCATACGTATGTGACATAAGATTTGTTTTTTTTTTATTTCATCTGCTCCAAATTTGTATTTCTTTTTGTTATGTTTATATTCTAAGGTCTACGTCTATGTGCAAAAAAATAAATTGGAAAATTACAACATAACTATAAATTTGCACCTGGAAACACACTTAACAGTAAACTGACATCTTTAGCATATGTCATCCCAGGCTTTTTAGGTTTTATTTCCCTTCACTTACTTCTCTAAGTGTATACATATATATGTATGGGTATTTATTTATACTTGTTTGTGTTATTTGTATATTGATTCACTTAATACTACAACTGTTTGCTCGGAAATGAAAAAGGTGTCGGTGTAATGGAATGTTCTTAGTACCACCTACGTCTACACATTCGGCATATAATAGCCAGGAATAATGTCAAGACTAGGCTTAGGCCTATTGTTATAGTTATTAGCTTCACGTACGGTAACTCAATAATATCAGTGTTTCGTAGACATATTTCAGGTGACTCATCATGAAGCACCAACTGATCATCCAGTCGTATTTTTTTATTAATGATGCCAAGTTTCCGCAAATTCTCTTCAATATGCTGTGTCAGTTGTTCCCTTGTAGAAGTATGGGTGATATTGGGACAATTCATGGCACCATTACAAACTAAATGATTTGGTATGCAGACCAAAGTGTCCCCTGGGCATTTAAAATCACAATCACCATCCTGTAGTAATGACGATGCTAGGCTCCCATCAGGATTACGAGGTAAATGAAATAGTTCAGTCCAAACTAAGCGGAACGCATTTTTGCCGGGCTGACCATCACCGGTGTATTGAACAAGAACTGGCAGTGGTTCCTGATCGGTGCCCAAGGCACCTAAATCGGCAGCTGATAAAATAGGCATATCGCGGGCTAGTGATATATTTTCTGGACAAACTATAAATCGCGGCTCCAAACGACCAGCTAAGTATACTTCAATTTTTGCGCTTTCGCATGTGTGGTCACCAAATCGAGCCTTTTCTAAATGTAACCACAGGTCACGTTGAGAAGCAACTTTTAGCTCCCAAATGCATTTCTCACGTCTGTACTGATGATCTGGGCTATTGTGTGAAATTAAACCGAGTGCCTTACGATAAGGAAAGATAAGTTCGCCATCAGGTGAGGGTCCAGCTGTAATTGGACCACAAAGTGGCCCGTGAGCAAACTCATAATTTGCTTCGAATAACGGATTAGGATTCTTAAAATAACTCGTTATTGCATGCTGACCTTGTACAATCATTTCGAGATTCACTTGATCACTAGACGATATAACACGTACCGCACGAGGTATGTTATCACAAAAACATGCTAGGTTGTTTTGCAACTTATTTTTCTCTTCCCATACAACCAATTTATCTACACGTTCCTCGTGACATCGAGTGCAGGCATTAGCATTATGCTGGAGTTCCTTAAATGATACAGACGTGACCTCGATCACCGCACGTGCATACAGACGTTTGTCGGTGATGAATTTGTACTGGCAGCGTACATCACTACCACCCGTCCGTTTGAATATTAACGAATTCATAGGTGAGCGAATTTTTCCGCCTGGATGCTTCCATGCATACATCACTTCGTCACACAAAGTATTGGCCACGGGGTCGCCAAAACGGGTATTATTGAAAAAGTCGTAGTGTGCCCAGTAATATAATGAACTTCCACTATAAGAGCCAGTTTTGCTTTCGAATTGCACGTACAAGGATGGACTAGTGCTGACAAAATCAATCTTTTCCATTGGTCTCGAAAATGTATCACAGAAGGTTTTTATTATTCTGGCAGGATCTGGCTTCGTTGAGTCGAATATTGTGAGTGATTCTCCACAATCACCATCGTACTTTAGAACGGGTGATTCAATACGGTTAATGCGGAAGCTGAAAAGAGTAAATATATGTATAATTAAACATTTAGTATGTAATGTTTGAGTATAAATAGTTTTGTTTTATTTCTGCAATATAATAATAAAGTGTGTAAAAATCTTACTTGTGAAACTATAAAGGTATTGGTGAATACCAATTGTTGTATGTAATAAATATATACGAATATGTATATTCCTCTTATTATAATTTAATTAAAATGTTGTTATTTGCTCAACATTAAAATTTAGTCATTAAGATGTTCTGCAGTTGCAGCTTAAGCTAAGGTTCAAATATAGGTTGGTCGAGGAAACATGGGACAGCAACACAGACTGCTGTCTCATTTTGACACTTCTCGCTATATTCGTAAAAAAAGAACATTAAATACAAATTGTTGTATAAGGGTTAAGTATGAAGATTTCAGGAGCTGGAGATTTGCATCCCATGCATTTCTCTCCGTAGTGGGAGAAAGATGTACGAAAGTTTAGTGCTATGTTCTAATAAAAAAATCTTGTCATACGGGCAGATTAACAGGTAAAGGCAAAATATCCAAAACCGAATTTGAAAAAAATTAAACTAAATACCTCTTATTCTTGGAAATTAAAATGGGTATTTCAGCAAAGTAAAATTAACCTAGTACAACATGGACAACTTCAATAGCCAAAATTAAACAAGGTAAACCAAGTAGTTCCTAACTTCAAGCCGGGTTTCTTAACATTCCAAGGCAAACATGAGACTGCGGTTGAGTGGCTAAAAATGAATTGATAGATTTAGATAGATTTATTTATTGCTTCATGAGTTACAATGTGTTGTCGCACAATTTACAGAAAAATTAAGTTCTTGGAGATATGACATATTTCTGTTTTTCAACTAGATCGGTATAGAATAAATAGAAAAATAAAATAAATAGATATATAATACAGTATATAAAATAAATAAATAAGAAAAATAAACAAATAAGTTATCTTAAGTGTTGATGGGGATACACGTATAGGGAATACACTCCTCACTAATAGTTAATTTTTGCTAGTTTAAATTTTTTCTTTTCTTCTATATTCTTCAATAAAGAATTGTTAAAATATTGATGTGTATGATATGTCATTTAAAAATTGATAGACATGATTTAAAAATAAAGTGTGCTACGTGCAATGAATTTCTTCATGCTAAGTGTGCACAATTGGAGAAAAGAGAAATAGAGTTCTTTGAAAAAAGCGACCAAAATTTTAAATGTGGTAGTTGTGTTACTCTACGGAGAAAATCAATACCCGATACTCCCATCTCTTCCAACAATCTCTCTTCCTCTAAGATGTTGAAGATGTCTGCAGCTACCATCTCCACTGCATCTGCTCCTCTCACGCTCTCCAGCAATGATGATAAAAATACGGGACCGACACCAATTACTTTGGAGACTCTGTACAAAGAATTTGTGCAGATGAAAGAAGCAATGCTCGCAAAAATTGATTCTCTTGAACAATGCAATGCTTCTCTAAAAAAAGAGTTGCTAGAGTACTTAAAGATCTCAACGTGCATAAATCCGCTGGCCCGGATGGTACCCCCCATACTTCTGAAGAGGTGTTCTTCTACGCTGGCAAAACCTCTGCGTAAGCTTTTTCATCTGTCCTACTCTTCCGGTCTCTTTCCGAGTGGATGGAAAACAGCATTTGTCCAGCCCGTCCCTAAAAAGGGCAAATCTTCGTCACCCTCCTCCTACCGATCCATAGCACTAACGTCCCTTCTTTCCAAGGTCATGGAAACGCTGATTAACCGTCAGCTTATAAAATATCTTGATTCGCGGAAGCTTCTTATAGACCGGCAGTACGGTTTCCGCAGCAACAGGTCCACTGGTGATTTGATGGCATATCTCACCGAAAAGTGGAACCAATCTTTGCACAATGCTGGAGAAAGCAAGATCGTTGCGCTTGATATTTCAAAGGCATTTGACAGAGTTTGGCATCAAGCTCTCTTGTCGAAAATGCGTGCTTATGGCATCGATGAGTCTCTTCTTCAATGGATTAGAAATTACCTTTCGAACCGTTCAATTCAAGTTGTTTTGGATGGGTTCAAGTCTGATATTCACCAAATTAATGCTGGTGTTCCCCAAGGCTCTGTTTTGTCTCCGACTCTCTTTCTCATTTTTATAAATGATCTCCTGTCTGCTACTTCTAATCCAATCCACTCCTTCGCTGATGACAGTACTCTCAACTTTTCGTATTCGTTCCAAGACTCACGACCCTATCCTTCGGCCGTAGAATTGGAGCGGCAGCGTATGTTAAGCACATTAAATTCCGACCTTGACAGCATATTTAATTGGGGTAAAAACAATAGAGTGGAATTTAATGCTTCCAAAACTCAATGCTGTCTACTGTCACTCAAGCGATCCCAAAATAATCAGCCATTATCCCTGAATGGCACTTGCATCGAAGAAACCGAAAAACTTTCCATCCTCGGTATGTGTATCAACTCAACACTTAGTTGGAACGATCACATATTCGAGGTCGCCAAAAATGCTGCGAAATGTCTAGGTTTCCTAAAGCGATGCAAGAAATACTTCACCCCCTCTGATTTGGCTTCAATTTATAAGGTTCATTCGCCCCAAGCTTGAGTATAACGCTCATTTCTGGTCTGGTGCTCCTAAGACCTCCCTGCACCTACTTGATAGAATACAACAGCGAGCGATAAAACTTATAGGAGACAGTAATATCGCGAAGTCAATAGACTCGCTCGAACATCGCCGTAATGTTTCATCCTTGTCATTGTTTTATCGCTATTTTAACAAACGATGCTCAAGTGAGTTAGCCAATTGCATTCCTCCCCTCCATGAATTCACCCGCAATACTCGTCTCGCCAGGAATGCTCATCAGTTCACCCTCAAGTCTGTTTTCGGACGTACAGTTAAGTTTAGAGAGTCGTTTTTTAGCCGCACCACACGAATATGAAATGCTCTTCCCAGCCTAATATTTCCCACTCACTACAATCTACAGACATTTAAGACCAATGTGCATAGGTACCTCCTTTCCATTTCTCCCTCTATACCTTCGGCCCGTGCTGTGTCTTGATTCCGGACACTTAAGGGTATTCGTAACCCCTTTTGCGCGCGCAAATTATAAAAAAAAAAACAACATAAGTGTTCAGTCAGTTTCTTTTTGGAAGAATTTACAGGATATGTGGAACATGTGAAATCAAAAATTGTTATATTGCTTGACGATCTTAATATTAATATACTATCCGAATCAACAGATTCCGATTGGTTTTTGTCTGTACTATCGTCGTTTGGCTTTACGTCCGTTGTTAATGAACCAACACGTTTGAATTCCTGTTTAGACCATATTTTTATAAGGCTTCACCGAAACAATCAAGTAAAGTATGAAACTCTAAAGATTACGGATCATTGTTTAATGTGCTTACAGTTAAGCAACGAAATCACTAAACTAATCAAATTTGAGGTCAGGGAGTATTTGATTTTGCTGCACTGAGACACTATTTAAACTCTGAATTTTGGGATGAGGTTTATACTTGTTCTAAAACTGCAGTTTTATCTTACGATCTGCTCTCAGAAACGAAATACTGTAAATAAAAAATTGAAACACCTGAAGCAGTGGATAACTATCTCGCTCTTAATGAAAATTAGAAAGAAAAACCAAATTTGTTTAGTTCTTAAAAAACATCCTAACAATCAGAGATTAAGAAATTACTACAGTAAGATCTGTAGTGAAATTAAATCAGTTATACCTATCAGCAGAAATGATTATTACAGAAAAGAATGGCAAGTTGTAAATGAGATTTTAAACAAGAAAAATAGAATAGTGATATTTTGTTGAATATTAACAACTCTACAATTTGTGAGCCTCTAGAGATTGCTAACCAGTTTAATAATTTCTTTACGAATGTAGGATCTAGTTATATTTCTTCAAATATGCACAATTCAACTTTGTCCTGTAATGATAGTGTATATATATATAGTTTACCTAGTTATCGAGGCAAAAGTTTTTTCTTTACTGAATTTTCTTCCTTTGAAATACAAAAGATTATAATATCTTTAAAAATATCAAATTCAACTGCTCTAGATAACATTTCTAGCAGAATTTTAAAACATATTTCGTTTCAAATCTCTTATGTTCTTTGTTTTATTTTTAACACATGTGTATACAAATTCATACACGATTGGTTTACTTCTTATCTTAAGGATCGTCAACAAATAGTAAAAATCAAAAATTCCCTCAGTTCTGTAAAATATTTAAATGTAGGTGTCCCCCAAGGTTCTGTTTTGGGTCCAGTTTTGTTTCCCATTTATGTAAATTCATTGTTCATCCAACCTTTTAAGGGCAAAATTACATCTTTTGCTGATGACACATCATACTCTAATATTAGTTATAACTTATATCTAGACGTAAATAATGATTTAGACTTACTGCGAAGATGGTTTAAAAAACATGAATTGATAATAATCACGAAGACTAAATTTATGGATATTATCACAGTCCAAGCTACTTACGTTTTTGTTCATTAACACATGATCTTTTTACTTTTAATGAAAGTGCTGCTTGCAGTAAAGAGTGTTTTAGAATTGAAGGTGTCAATCGTTTTCAATATTTAGGCATTATATTAGGTGCACTACGCCGTGGCGTAGTGGGTAGGTGCGTCGATTCCTACGCTCGTCGTCAGTTCGAATCTCGAAAAAAACATCAAACATTTTTTCACGGCTCCACCTCTTTCGAGTCCCTGACAATGCTCAAAGAGTATAACTGTCTAGAAAAAAGCTTCTCAATCTCGCCGTTCGGAGTCGGCATTAAACTGTAGGTCCCCTCCGCTCGTGAGAGAACAATAGCACGCACAACACGAGTGGTTGCTGAGAAGCTAGGCCCAGGTCCGCCTCGGACTGTAGCGCCGCCACTATTATTATTATTATTAGACAATAAGTTAAATTGGTACGACCACTGCTTACATCTTAAGAACCACCTTATTAGAATAGTTAGATATATGTATCATTTGAGTCTCTATTGCAATAATCATGTATTAAAAATGGTATACAACGGCTTATTTAAATCTATTATCCATACCATACAGCCCGCATTCTTTACAAGAAGCTGCACGGTGATGGTAGCATTCAGTACACCCCTTGATGTACCCCTTCACAAAGTTTCGCATTCTTGGGAACCAAAAGTGTTGAAGAATTTTCTTCATGGTAGCATCAACACCTGGATGCCCCACCTCGTCACGACATGTCCTCACTACTCGCCACCGCACCCCTTTTGGGACCATCAGTGGTGGTTTGTCGCCAGAACCCCTTCTAAACATCCGATGCCCTTTGAGGAGGAACTCAGCTTCAAATTGTTGCCTTTGGTCCGAATCAGTGGCTACCCAATCGCTGGTGTTAATGTAAATCCCTATAACATGACGAAGTAGAAACTGGTGTCCTACTCATCGCGTCGACATGTCTCATTGATGTTCCTGATGGGTGTTTCACTTCGAAGTCATACTCTATCCGCTTTGCGGAACCAGCGTGCCACGCGTGGAATGAGTGGTTTTGTCGTCTTAGCGACGGCGATTGCTTGACAGTCCTTAACAATCACAAATGGTTTTCCCAATAAATACTGCATTTTTATTTTCTACAAACTGTACACAAACTGTCTCTTTGCACTGTACAGGATATATAGTATACGTATATGTATGAAGTTCTATCCATTTTTTGTTGTGAGATTAATAAAAAGAATTGTGAATATCGTTAATCACTTGTTTTTCTTAAGAAAGCAAAAAGGCTTGCTTTCACATTTTCATGGTGACACTGACATGATTACCACAATTGTCACCAAATTGTCAGTAACAACGCGCATTGACATTTTGATTTAACCACACTATGGAGGAAAAAACAAAAAAGGAAAAAAGGTTGGAAACCTTAAAAAACCCGCGCGCTGTAACATGTAAGCAAATTGATTGAATGCATTGAAGTGTTATCCCATCTCAATTAAACGCAAGTGCCCGAAGTTCAGAGCCACCATCATGTAATCATAACGTCCTGCAATTATCAAAGACAAATAATTTAGCACACATCAAAAATATGGAAATAGAGAAAGATAATTTGACGTTGTTGGAAACAGCTATCGTATTGGTGAGGGACAAGAACAATAACCACATTCCCTGCCTCGTCCTTCTTGACTCTAGTTCCAAAATAAATTTAATCACTGATCGTTTCGCGCACAAGATAGGCTCTAAAAGAAGTCGGTCATGCACCAATATATCTGGCATCGGTTCGAACATAATATCCTGTAAATTCGAAACCAATATTATTGTCAAATCAAGATTCAATGAATTCACATTCAATATTGACGCTACAATAATAACGAGAATTACTAGCTTAGTACCGGAGAGAACAATCGATGTACCTGAGTGGCCTATACCATCCAACATAAAAATGGCTGACCCGTTATTTGCGACAGCACAGCGAATGGATATTTTGATCGGTGCTAGTCACTTCTTTGATCTCAGTTGGACAGATTCAGCTTAAAAATGGATTGCCTTCTCTCCAAAATTAGTGATAAGCGGAGAAAAAGCGATAAGCCCAGCTTGCAACACATGCAATGTTGACGAAGAAAACATCGAGTCTGATACAAACCTTCTCCAGTGTAGAAAACATATTAGATGAGACGACTCATTCAAGGCAAGAGAGAGAGTGTGAACATTTATTCAGAACGACGCATGAGAGGCTGCAAGACGGTCGATATCAAGTGCGATTACCAGTTAAGGGCGATTTATCAGAGTTAGGAGATTCTTATCAAACTGCATTGAGAAGATTTCTAGCACTAGAAAGGCGAATTCATAAAGATACGGACATATCTGCTGAATATATTTCATTCATGCAAGAATATGCTTCTTCATCCCACATGAATTCTTGTGATAACGTTGAGATTAATAAGCCGTATTATTTCTTGCCTCACCATTATATTTTAAAACCGGAGAGCACGACCACAAAACTCCGTGTAGTATTCGACGCCTCCGCCAAAACTGACTCAGAGAAGACTCTGAACGATCTGATGCATGTTGGACTAATTATACAGGCTGATCTATTTACTATTGCATTGAAATTTCGTTACCATAAATATGCATTTACGGCTGATATTTCGAAGATGTATCGCCAAATAAGAGTTCATAATGATGATACCAAACTATAATACATTATTTGGAGAGAGTCACCTGCGAAAACCATCAAGGTATACAAGCTGCAAACGGTTACATATGGTACCAGTTCTGCTTCATTTCTTGCTACTCTTGTCCTGCAACAATTTGCGTGCGATGAAGCTGCGAATTATCCGCTTGGAGCCGAAGCATTGAAGTCGGACTTTTATGTTGACGATGTCCTTAGCGGGGCAAATACACTAGAAGCAGCAAGGCGTATCAAGGAAGAACTCGAAGCAATCCTCTCTCGGGGCGGATTTCAGTTTGACACTACCTCGATTAGAGTTATGCGCTGCTGTAATGCTGGCAAAATTTGTTGATAAGGTGCGATCAGCAACGCCATTCAAATTTAGCAAGCAGTGCTACTGGACGAATTCAACAATTGTTCTATGTTGGATAGCATCAGAGTCCCACCAATGGTCTACATTTGTATCTAATCGTGTCGCGGTTATACAGAGACTGACTGAGCCTCAGCAGTAACAACCCGGCAGATATTTTGTCAAGAAGAGCAACACCCAGAGAATTGGAAAAGCCGCGTTTATGGTTTAATTGACCATCATTTCTGCAATCTTCGAGGGAGTACATACCGCCTAACAAGTCGAAGCTCAACATCCCAGACGAAATTCTAGAGCGGAAACAAAGAAATGAAAATATCTTGCTTGTCCTAGAAAAGGATCATTTTCTAGATAGAATAAAATTTAAAAACGACTATAAAAAGTTGCTGCGATCTGTGCGTACGTATTAAGATTCATTTACAATCTGCGACTGGGAAGGTGCTCACACAAAAAGCGATTCAATAAATTAAACACCAGTGAAATCGCAAATACGCTAGAAGCAGCAAGGCGTATCAAGGAAGAACTCGAAGCAATCCTCTCTCGGGGCGGATTTCAGCTGCGCAAGTGGAGTGCAAATAATGAAAAAATTCTATGTAATGTCGAAAGTAAGGATAGAGAGTCATTTTTTATTCTGAACAACAACAACGTTGTTAAAACGCTGGAAATGGATTGGGAACCCAGTAACGACACCTTTCAAATAAGGGTGAACTCAAACGAGAACCCAAAGATAACAAAGAGATCGGTTTTATCCGACATTTCGAAACTGTTCGATCCACTTGGACTTGTGAACCCAGTTATAGTCAGCGCCAAACTGTTTATGCAGACATTATGGAAGGTAAAATTGCATTGGGATGAAGCCTTACCACAACACTTGCAACATACATGGATATTATTTCGAAATGAGCTCCCTACGCTTGAAAGAATCGCAATAAACCGTCATGTTTTGCGCGACTGGGAAGGCGCTCACACAAAAAGGGATTCAATAAATTAAACACCAGTGAAATCTGGACAGCAAAAATAATCGTCATTAAACGTATTTAATGGAAGGCGTTTGGCAGAGAGATCGCCCGGTTGAAGAAAAACCTTCAAGTTAATCCCAAATCATACATCATTCATTGATGATGACGGTTTACTTCGGGTTGGAGGCAGGCTAAGAAATGCTAAAATTTCCTACCACTTTAAACATCTTATTTTATTACCCAAGGATAGCTTTTTTACCACTTTAAACATCTTATTTTATTACCCAAGGATAGCTTTTTTACACGGTCACTCATGATATATAATCACCGGAAGTATCATACCTTAGGAGCGCAAGGTTTACTTTCAATCACTGAACAGGAGTTCTGGCCGGTGCATGGAAAAATAGTTGCAAGGAAGGTAATTAATGAATGCGTTCTTTATTTTCGCAGCAACCCGAAGCCAACATATCCTATCATGGCTAATTTACCTCATGATAGAGTTCATCCATTTCGTCCTTTTGAAACTGTTGGAACTGATTATTGCTGTCCTTTCCTTATTCATTTCAAACGAAGAGGAACTATCCCTGCTAAGGTGTATGTAGCGATTTTCGTGTGTTTTAGTACCAAGGCCGTGCACCTCGAAGTAGTCAGCGATTTAAGCACTGCAACATGTATGGGGGCGCTGCGTCGATTCTTTAGCAGGAGAGGCTTAAGCGGGTATGAACCAATTTCGTGGGTGGACGAAATGAGCTAAGGGAACTGTACTCACTCGTTAACTCTCAAGTCTTTAAGGATTCAGTTATGGACTGCTATGGCGTCCAATGGCGCACCATATCTCCTAGATCTCCACATTTTGGTGGTATTTGGGAGGCCGCAGTAAAGGCTGCCAAATACCATATGAAGCGTATCCTACACTTGGCGTCACTCACCTTTGAGGAATTTAACACAGTAATAATACAGGTTGAAGCGATTCTTAATTCCTGTCCTCTTTCCCCCCTATCCGAAGATCCATCTGATCCACAGCCGTTAACACCTGTGCACTTTTTAGTTGGTAGTCCGTTGTTAACATTGCCAGATCATGATTTAGCCAATCATAAACTTACACATTTAAGCAGGTGGCAACGTGTTCAGTGGTTGATGCAAGAATTTTGGCAAAGGTGGACCCATGACTATCTTCATAGCCTCCAGCAAAGTGCAAGGTGGACCAAATTCACACGGAAAATTAAACCAAACGATGTCATTATATTAATGAATGAACATGTTCCACCATTAAAATGGAAATTTGGTCGCATTATTCGGTTACACACAGGACAAGATGGGGTCGATCGTGTTGCGGATGTACAGACCGCAACCGGAAAAACAACTAGAGCTCTAACCAAGTTAGGTGGCGGCCGGCCATGCATTTGAGCAGGGGGAAAAACATGTAGCTACTCCACGGAGTGCACGTGCCGTAACTGTCTCAAATCATGGTAGTGCAACTAGTACCTCCTCGTGGTGGTCGCCGGTAACAAACATTTCAGTACGGTCATGTCTCTGCTGAAATGCTGGCTAAATCTAGTTGGGCGAGGAGAAGGATAACTCCTTAGAAAAACCCCTAAATCCAAGGTGGAACAGCATATGCCGAAGGATCAATGGCTAGTGGGTCGCTAATATGCGGACTTGCGATGCCCTGGCGAGGTTCCATTTTAATCAATGCCCATTCGCGCTATTCCGGAGCTCTGGTTCGAATGACAGATAGACTCGCAGTACTCGTGGGAACAAAATTTCAAACACCAACAAAAAGGTTGAAGAAACCTTAAGTGGCAGCATGTCTATAAGCGCAGAGGTGCCCAGTACCTCCGCTATTAGCACTGCCAATATGGACATTCAAAATAAAATGGACAAGTTAAGTGTCCAAGATGAACAAAAAAGGCTAAGTGGAGCAGCAAGGAAAACCGTCTCCTTCCTCCTAAGAAAGGGCATGAGCCTAGAACAGGCCAAAGTAGAGGCACTAAAGCCAATAACAGGAGCTGTCAAATCGGCTCCAAAAAGAAAAAGATCTGAGGAAAAATCGCCTCCAGAAAACACCAACAAAAAACGACAGTGCACCAAAGTAGCAGGATCTAAAGTGCAGAGCAAGAGGAGACCTGACACCACCTACAAAGAGGCATGCGTAGGATCCAAGATGGCTGTTCTAGCCAAGGACTACCCGAACACCACCCTCACTACAGCACAAATAACCTTGCTACAAGAGGCTATCATTGACAAGGTCCTGGGACAGAAAGATAGGAGAATAAAACCACAGTTCTTAAGCTGCACATTCAAAGCAGGGTTCATCACCCTGAACTGTATGACAGAGAGTACGGTGGAGTGGCTGAAAATCACCGCACCGATGTTGAAGCCTTGGGAAGGTGCTGAGCTTTGGGCTACTAAAGAGGAATCCATTCCTCAACCATGTACCCAGTCGGCTACTTCCCAAACGCTGCCGGCACAACCACCGACAAAATACTCGACCTCATACAGTCACAGAATGCAGGTCTAAAGGCTGACTCGTGGAGGACTCTAAAAAGAGTAAACAAGGGTACATCAGCCATGTTAGTCCTGTCAATGGACCAAACAATATCCAAGACATTGGAGGAGAGAGGCAACAGGAAGGAAAATAAACAACACAGACAAATCAATAGAGGATCTAGAAACCCTCGACGCGGAAGAAACGTCCAAAAATGCTGAAGAGGATGGCAACACATCCTCGAAACAGCATTATGATTAATGTACTTCAGGCCAACCTCCAGCATGCCAAAATCGCATCAGCCGAAATATGCAGAAGACATGCTGGAGGAACGTTTAACCTGAGGTTATTTCAAGAACCCTGGGTTAACAAAAATAAAATAGCTGGACTGTACACAAAAAACTGTAAGTTAATATATGACAGATCGGCAGTCACACCGAGAGCTGTCATACTAATAGACAATGACATTAAATTTAGTAATCGGTAGTAATCGCCTCAGCATACTTCCCGGGTGAGGACAACGAAGCTCCGCCACAAATCATCAGAGACCACACAGTATTCTGTCAGAGGAAAGTTAAAAACCTAATTATAGGATGCGACGCCAATGCCCACGGCACGCTATGGGGTAGCAGTGACAACAACGCAGGAGGTGAGTCCCTAGTAGACTTCCTTGTTAGCACTAACCTAGAAGTTGCAAATAAAGGTAAAGAACCAATCTTCCAAAATTCCATTAGAAGGGAAGTTCTCGACCTCACTCTAGTTACTAACAAAGTATCTCACATTATTAAAGAATGGCAGGTATCTAAAGAACCCTCCTTCTCAGACCACAACCACATAAAATTCAAAATAAATACAGGCCCCCGGGTAGAGGCTCTAGTATGCTATAGATCACCTAAAGCCACAAACTGGGACATGTATAAATCCCTGCTGGACGAAAAACTTGTAGGAATACACCTAAACACAAATACTCCTGAGGAACTAGACAACTCTGTTGAATTCCTAACGGACACAATGATATCATCATACCATGATAGCTGCCCCTTAAAAGAAAATAACACCACAAAGTCAGTGCCCTGGTGGAACTCTAGCCTGAGCAGACTAAGAAAGTCGGCAAGACGAGAATTCAACAGAGCCAAAAAGACGGGCGAGTGGCAGACTTATAAGGAGGCTCTTACAAACTATAATAAAGAACTCAGATCATCCAAGAGGAAATCGTGGAAAAACTACTGCGAGAACTTAAAAGACTCTCCTGAAACGGCGAAGAGTCTATAAGGCTATAAGGCGCTCTCGAAAGGTAACCATGACTTACTTGGCCTACTTAAAGACCAAGAGGGAAATCTGACACACAACTTTACTGACACCCTAGAGGTACTATTAAAGACTCACTTTCCCGGGTGTATTATAAAAACAAACACTACAGACGACATACGGGCTAATGCCTTCTTCCACAAAGGCAGAAACACTAACGTCAATGACTACATTACATATGGAAGAGTCGACTGGGCAATTAATAGCTTCAAACCCTTTAAAGCCCCTGGACCAGATGGTATCTTTCCCGCTCTCCTAATACATTCACCCAACAAGTTAAAGGCATTATTAGTCAAAATCATCCGAACCAGCCTAATAAATAAATACATTCCAAGTAAATGGAGAATGGTAAGGGTAATATTTATACCCAAAGGGGGTAACAAACCTCCCGAAAACCCAAAGTCCTACCGACCAATCAGTCTTTCCTCATTTCTATTAAAAATGACGGAAAAACTAATAGAACTGGTCATAAGATCAACATTGGAAAAAGTACCACTCCATAAACTACAAGTTGCTTACCAAAAGGGTAAATCTACAATTACCGCCCTCCATAAAGTAACGCATATATAATCGAAAAATCACTGAAAGGAAAAGAGGTCGCGATTGGCGCCTTTATGGACATAGAAGGAGCATTTGATAATGCAAATCATTCATCGCTAACAAATGCACTTAGCAGAAAAAAGGTCGATCCCCTTATAATCAGATGGATTAACGTCATGCTAAAACAAAGGCAAATACAGCCAAATTAGGTACATCAGAGGTAGTTATAAAAACTATTAGAGGTTGTCCTCAGGGGGGTGTCCTATCCCCACTTCTATGGTCAATTCTAGTAGATGAACTTCTCCACGTACTTAATAATAATGGCTTCACAGCCATCGGTTATGCTGACGATATAACCATAATTATAAGAGGTAAACATGAAGATACTATAGGAATCCTTATGCAAAGAGCCCTTGAAATAACTTGGAACTGGTGCGATGAAGAGGGACTCTCCATCAATCCCAGCAAAACAAACATAATTCGCTTCACAAAGAGAAGGACTAACAAACTTCAAGCCCTAAAAATCAAAGAGACCTGCATTTCATTAAAAGAGGAGGTAAAGTTTCTGGGCATAATACTGGATCAAAAACTAAAACTCACATGGAATGCACACATAAACAAAACATACTCTAAGGCTATTAAAGCTCTCTGGTCCTTAAAACAACTCGTAGGCAAAACATGGGGACTAAACCCAAAAATGAGCCTGTGGATCTACAATCAAATTATTAAACCAACCATACTTTATGGCGCTGCCGTATGGTGGAAAAAATGTGAACAGAAAAGTGCCATGAACAAACTTAATCTTTATTAAGTTTCAAAGGCTAGCGTGCATTTGCACTATCGGTGCAATGAGAACGACTCCAACTGAAGGAATGGAAGCTTTATTAAACACTATACACTGCTATAAAGGCTGAAGCTGCAAAACAAGCCTTAACAGTACAAAGAAACTATAAATACAAAGAAGGAGACCTTGTGGGGCATCTAGAGATTCTCAGGAAAGTAGATAACATCTGGGAGTTGACACGAGTGAGTGATCTGATGCTCCCAAAGTTGAATTTGAAAATACACTACAAAGTACTCATACCAAGCAGAGAAGAATGGAACAACAACCCCCCGTGGATGAATGATGGAGCCCAAAAATTGTATACAGATGGGTCGAAATCGGAAAACAAGGTAGGGGCTGGAGTTATAGGACCAAGATGCAGCCTACACATTCCTTTCTGTAACGAGTCAACAATATTTCAAGCCGAGTTGTTCGCAATAAATGAAGCAGCACACAGTATTAACGACAGAAAACCCACAAATACCAAAATATACATATTCTCAGACAGTCAAGCGGTTCTTAAAGCGCTAAAGGGCTACACATTCAACTCTAAGGCTGTCTGGGAATGCCACAATATACTAAACAAAGTGGCACAACAGGTTAAAATTGATCTGGGTCATTATCTGGCCATGAAAACCATGAAGGGAATGAAAAGGCTGACATACAAGCCAAGAAAGGTGCTCAGGTACCTTTTACAGGGCCTTCACCCCTTTATGGATTCAATAACATGGACACAAACGCACACCTAAACAAATGGGTTATAAAACAAAAGAATCAGCTCTGGAACAACCAAGAGGGTATTAAACACTCAAGAAAGTTCATGGAACAAAATTACAATCCCAAAAGAGCCAAGGAAGCTCTAGAACTTAATAAAGCAGACCTTAAAGTTCTATGTGAAGCACTAACAGGACATGGAGCATGCAACTACCACCTTCACAAATTGGGTCTTAGCAGCACAGAAATCAGTAGGCGATGTGGACAGGCCAAAGAAACTATGGAACACATACTGACCGTCTGTCCAAATCTTGCCCGAGAAAGATTTAAAATGACACATCAAACAAATGTAGCAGGGACTTTCAAGAAACCCCATCTAGAGTTGTAAAATTTTTAAAGGCAGCACTAAAATCCTAGATCAAAGGAAGGGGGTACAATAGATCTTTATGGTCGCAGTACTGGTGTTACATACTTGACACACCCCGTGCTCTTCAATTCAAATTCAAGTTAGGTCTATTAGGTGGGATCAATTTCGAGTTCTTACTTAATGCCTCGATTTTGACTACCATGCTAAGAATACTATACATTTTTTCTATGACCTCACTTTTATCAAAAGATAGCATAAAAAGGG
Organism: Myathropa florea; assembly: GCA_930367185.1. Taxonomy (NCBI): domain Eukaryota; kingdom Metazoa; phylum Arthropoda; class Insecta; order Diptera; family Syrphidae; genus Myathropa; species Myathropa florea. The sequence goes on along the minus strand of OV884002.1, from coordinate 91,711,975 downwards.
GTAATCCGCGATACATTTGGGTTTCGGCACCTTCCGTCACTTGTTTCTTTTTGGGCTGAATGTTAGTGGCATCTTCTTCTTTAAGGCCCTTATTTCTTATGTCTTCTTTTGGACAAGAGGCATGAAGTTCCCTAGCTACGACTCGAGTAGGACTTTCCGATTTATTTTTATATGTGTAGCATTGAATTTTTTCCGTATTGAGTCTCTTGGAAAGTAGTCTATAACTGTCTGAGTCCTTCACGTATATTTTCCACGCACTGTTGTTTCGCGACGTTACTTTGAACTCAATTCGTAACTCTGATTCCAGAATTGAATGCAACTTATTGTATTCTGAAATTCCAAGCACATTAATCGGCGGCTGTGGTCGCTCTTTTGGTGGCATAGTTCCTTTAATGGTTATATCACTAATATTGCCATTGATCTTGCTTTTCGGCTGAGAAATAACTTCGGGCGAAGAACCGGCTTTTACCCGGTCGCTTCTGTACCGTCCAGTCGGTTTCACGACTTAGCTCTTCCTCGTCAGTAGAATATTCCACGTTTTTAATTTCGTTCGAACTTGAATTTGGTTTATATTCACGATGTTCGATTTTTCCTTTTCTAAGTTTGTTTAGTTCTTCTTTTAGTTCTTTGCTGAGAATTTCCGTATTAGTTAGTTACTTTTTCTTGAGCCGAATATATTATCGTCGGACTTTTAATTACTTGCGTTTTAGACGCAGTAGATTGAGTTGGTGGTGATCCGCTCATGGTTTTGTTAGATCGTGGTGGTGGTGATCTTGTTACCCTTTTACATTTCCCAAAAGGGTCGATTAAACGCTATAAGTGGATCAGAATCCGTAGAGCCTGACTCCGAAGTGTGTGGATGTTCCAGTGCGACTGTTACTCCACTGTTGAAAATTAACGTCATGCAACACTATTATTTAGTACATACATCGGATAAGCCGTAAATGAATCAAATTTATAATTATCTCTTTCTTGCAATGGCTAACTATCTATATATACATAAGCATTCCCTTGTAACAATTCAATAATTGTCAGTTAAGAGTTAACGCGAATTATTAGACCCGATTATATCGGTTTAAATGCTTTAGACTGAATTCGTTTAATAAAGATTGTATAATATAAAGTTATAAAGATTGTTCTCCCTTGGGTTCACATTTGGTGCCGAAATCCGGGAATTTCTTTCACGTTTAAAAGCATAGATCGTCACGGCTCGCTCGAATTATTTGTATCTTAAATGGAGCATCAAGCGCGAGGTGGCTACCGTAGCCAGATAACCAAAATTGTCAACGAAGCAAACGAATATTTGAAAACTTTTAACGTGCGCGAAAGTGAAGATTTGTCTCGATTGAACTTAATAGAAGAAGAGTTATCTGCCTATCTACAACGTCTTACAACAGCCAACAAAACCTTTGTGCTATCAATCGGGAAATTCAAGAAAAGAATTTGGAAAACAAAAACCCAGAGAAGACATCGGAATACGAAGATAATGCTGTAGGTATGATTGCTAGACTTCAAGTACGATTAACTAAAGTGCATCAAAAGCTGAATCCAAAATGACTCCACAGCGCCCTTTAGCACCAGTAAAAGCTCATAGTACTAACTTGCCCAAATTAAAATTAAAAACATTCTCAGGTGAGCATTCCGATTGGATTCCGAGAATGATTCTTTGTCTGGGGCTGAAAAGTTCAATTACCTACAGACGGTTCTAACAGGCAAAGCTGCAAGAACTATTTCGGGCTTTACAGCCACAGAATCTTGTTATGATGGTGCTATCTCTCTTCTGCAAGAAGAATACTTCTGCAAGAAAACTCATCGACAGGTTAATGCAAGAACTTATGTCATTACCAACAGTTCAACAAAAAACAGATGCGCCAGCTTTACGACAACTCTATAATACTGTCGTAGCATGTAGTCGTTCTCTCACTTCCTTAGGTGTCCCGTCAACACGTTATTACATCATGTTAAAAACGATTTTGTTGAAGTGTATGCCTAATGAGCTGCGTATTGAATATCATCGTTTACATAAAGATGTAAACCCGAAATTAGAAGAAGACGAATCGACATCGGATAGTAGTTCCACTCTCTCTTTCGATGGAGACAAGCAGGTCAAAAATATTTTACGTTTCTTAAAAGAAGTAGTGGAATCGATAGAGAGAGCCTCAGTTGCAAAAACGACTAGATCTACATACAAAAATAATATGTTTTCACAGCTTGCTACAGCAGCTGGCTTATTTACGCCTTCTTCAAATAGCGCTACTTGTTTCTTTTGTAAGTCGACTGGACATATGACGAGAGAATGTAATAGCCCCAAAACTGTAGCAGAAAAGAAGCGAATGCTTAAAAGAGACGGACGATGTTTTCTCTGCACCTACAAAGGTCACACACATAATTATTGCCGTGTTAAAGGAATTTTATGCAAGATTTGTAAAAGAAAACATGCAACGACTTTGTGTGAAACAAGTCAAACATCTGCAGTAAATATAGTCCACGATAAATCGTTGGAAAATAGTGAGCCTTCAAACAGTGATGTGATGATTAATCCTACAATAAACCTTTGCGTTCCGCATGTGAACAATGAAATGAAAACTCAAGTGTTCTTACAAACTGCTCGAGTATTATTATCATTACCAGATCGAACTTGTTCTAGCAGTTGCAGTTTATTCGTGCGCATAATACTCGACGGTGGTAGTCAGCGAACATTCATTAGAGAATTAGTAGCAGAAAAACTAAAACTGCCTGTTGTTGGGATTGTGAATCTGTCAGTCATGCCCTTTGGTAATACAGAGATTTTCAAGCAAAAAGAGTTTAGGACTGTGAAGTTACTTATACGAAGCCAGTATGAAGGAAATTTCATTGAAGTGATCGCTGTAGTTGTTCCAGATATCTGTCAAGACATTTTACCCACACCAGCAGATTATGTGTCGCACCTAAGTGATTTAAAGTTGGCCGACATTAACTGCAAAGGTCTTAAACAAGTGGAAGGGTTAAGTGTCCTTATCGGAGCAGATTATCTATGGCAAGTCACTACAGGAAAATACAGAAGGTTGACAGATCGCTTAACAGCTGTTCATACTGTTTTTGGTTGGACTATACAAGGTCCAAATAATCCAAGTGAAGCGATCGTACAGGAAAGTATTTCAATTCTCTGTACCACATGCATTGAAAACATGTGGAATTTAGGGTATACGAAAAACTGAAAACGAATTGAACCATTATACAGTCGAATTGCAAGCAAAGTGTATACGTAAAACCGATACGAGGTATGAGGCTTGTTTGCCGGGGAAAGAGCTAGATATTAAAATAAATAATAATAAAGAAAACGCATTGGTTTTTTTTGCATTCAATGGTCAAGAAACTATCAAGAGACCCTGAAAAGCTTGAGGAGTATCATTTAGCAATGCGTGAATTGATCTCATTGGGTTTCGCGGAAGTAATACCATCTACTCAAAGAACGGCAGCTAAACAATATTATATGCCGCACCGTCCAGTTTATAGACCCGATAAATCAACTACTAAGATCCGTGTAGTTTTTAACGCATCTTCCCGAACTCATGAGAATCTTTCTTTAAATGATTGTTTATTTACCGGTTCAAATTTACTTCCAGATATACTCCTAGTTCTGTTGCGATTTCGAATTGGAAAAACTGCTTTGATCGCTGATATCGAGAAAGCCTTTCTCCAAATTGTTTTGGCAGAAAAGGAACGTGACAGCCATAGATTTATATGGTTTGCAGAAAAACCTACATCTATAATTTCCTTAGATAAAATGGAAGAATATCGTATGACAAGAGTCACATTTGGTGTCACTTCAAGTCCATTTCTGTTAACTGCAACGATCGACTTACATATCAAATCAAATGCAAATGAATTTCCAGAGACCTGCAAGGTGTTGAAAAAGAGCTTTTATGTAGATGACTTGGTCACTAGCCATGACAACAAACAAAATGCAGAAACCTTTTATTGAGAAGCTAAAGAGGTGATGAGTAGAGCTCATATGAATTCGAGAAAATGGGTTAGTAATGACACCTATTAACGAAACCTAATTGGAGCTACGAGTGTCGATGCTTCTCAGATGGTATTAGGAATAAAATGGAACATCTTTAGCGATGAACTTACAGTGAATGTAAATAAGGAGAAACAACCGGCATTTCACATTTCAACAAAAAGAAACGTCTTAAAAGTTATTGCTGGAATTTACGATCCTTTTGGACTTGTCATCCCCATTGTGATTAGGCTTAAGATTCTTTTCCAATCTCTGTGGCGCGACAAAATAGAATGGGATACACCATTGCAAGCTGAAGCCGAAAAAGAATGGAGAACCTGCATTAAAAATCTTGACCAGATAGGAGAATTGGCTTTAAGTAGATGGCTGGGAACGTCAATCACTTTAAATAATTCTGATATTTCTTGATAATTCTGATGCGCATATTTTCGCTGACGCGAGTCTGAAGGCATATGGAGCAGTTGCGTTTGCAAGGACTGTTAATTCCAATACTGGAATCAGTATCAATTTCATTTGCGCGAAGGGACGTGTTGCACCTTTAAAGGACGGTCAAACAGATGCCCTAAGTTTGCCGAAATTGGAACTGACTGCGGCATTGATTGCTGCAAGATTATGTGCATACTTAAAAGGAGCGGAAATGCCCTTTCAACGATATTTCTTGTGGACCGACTCATTAATAACATTGCATTGGATTCAAGGAGATACTAGGCGGTGGAAACCGTATGTATTCAATCGGGTTAGTGAGATTCAGAAAATAACCAGTGCAAAAGATTGGCGTCATTGTTCAGGGAAAGAAAATCCTGCAGATCTTATAACTAGGGGTATAACTGTGGATAAATTTGCATCGTCCAACTTGTGGAAAGAAGGTCCAGGGTGGTTAAAAGGAGGTGTAGATGATTGGCCCAATAAAACTAGTACCGAGAAGTCGATATCATTGCTGACAGTCTTCGAGGAAACCGATCCTATATCATCCGGGCAAATTAATGAGCCGCTATTTCCCATTGAATCCTTTAGTCATTGGAGACGTTTTGAGAGCAGATGATTTACAAAGGGCCGAGCATTATTGGTTAAGGTATTTACAAGCTAAACATTTTATTAATGAGATATTATCTTTGCAGGCTGGTAAGCGCATTCCAAGATCATCAAGCCTACTAAATCTCAATCCATTTTTGGATAAAACCGGACTCTTAAGAGTTGGTAGTAGACTACTACAATTAAAAGAACCAGAGAATGTAATAAGTCCAATTATTTTACCGAAAACTACACATTTCAACAAGATGATCGTACAGTTTTATCACCAGAAATCTTTGCACGGTGGAGTAACTACAGTTTTAGTGCTGTTGCGTCAAAGATTTTGGTTGCCGAGTGGTCGTCAACTAATAAAGAAGTTTATTGCTACTTGCACCGTTTGTATAAAACTCAGAGGTATGGCAGGTACGCAGCCATTTGCTCCTCTTCCAAGAGAGCGAATATTTGCAACACAACCGTTTGAGAACGTCGGAGTGGACTTTGCAGGACCTCTATATACTGCTCCTGATGAACAACCACAAAGTACATTATGCTCTTTACATGTGCTGTAGTCCGTGCTGTCCACCTGGAGTTGGTTCCTAATCTTACAACAGAAAGCTGTATACTAGCCATAAGAAGATTTATAGCTCGACGAGGAACACCACGAGTTATATTTTCAGACAATGCAAAGACCTTCAACAAGTCAGCTACGGAGTTAAGGCTTGTCGGAGATATTCTGAATGATGAAATCTTTCATGGTTTCGTCAGTAACCGAGGTATAATGTGGCGATTTAGCGTTGAACGTGCACCCTGGTGGGGTGGTTTTTGGGAGCGCTTGGTGAAGAGCGTAAAAAACGTTTTAAAGGCTACCATTTGGAGGGCTAAAATTGATAACGAACGACTTCAAACATTACTGACCGAAGCGGAACACATAATCAATTCCAGGCCACTGACATATGTAAGTGATGATCCTCTAGACTTGTCGGCGCTCACACCAGAGAGTTTTCTTATCAGTTATCCGACGATAACCGAGAGTGAGAACATGTTACTCCAAACTACCAAACCAACCACCACAACCGACTTGCAACAGAGGTGGAAGTATAGAGTTCAGTACACCGCCTTTTTATGGAAAAGATGGAGAACTGAATATCTCAATCTTCTACGTTCCGCACATTGCACCAAAAATAATTTTCAAAAAGAAATTAAGGAACGTGATGTTGTTCTGGTATACGATCATGCTACCCCCCGTATACACTGGAAACTTGGTGCGTGCGAATTGCGATTTGCCGATGGCAAGAAGATACGGCGTACTATACAATTGTTATATCCTTTAGAAATCAATAAAGGCCCGCCGGGAGGATGTTGAAAATTAACGTCATGCAACACTATTATTTAATACATACATCGGATAACCCGTAAATGAATCAAATTTATAATTATCTCTTTCTTGCAATGGCTAACTATCTATATATATATAAGCATTCCCTTGTAACAATTCAATAATTGTCAGTTAAGAGTTAACGCGAATTATTAGACCCGATTATATCGGTTTAAATGCTTTAGACTGAATTCGTTTAATAAAGATTGTATAATATAAAGTTATAAAGATTGTTCACCCTTGGGTAAATTTCACATCCACCTGGGGTAATAATTCCTTTGTTTTTGTTCATTGTATTTTTCTTTGAAGTTGTTGTTTGTGATAAACAAACGATGGCTTTTAGTCGCATTTTACGGCAGGCATGCCTTACCCGGGTATATTCTAACCCCCTACCCGGGTGGCTGGTAATATAGACTGAATGGCCCTCAACAAAAACTCATCAACCCCACACTTCTCCAGGAACTCTCCAGAGTTTACCTTGAGGAACTCGATCGTATGCCTTTTCCAAATCCACAAAACAACTGTAGATCCGTTTGGCGTAAACCCAAGTACCCAAGTACCATTCTTGGAATGAAAAGCTGGTTGGTTGTACTTCTGCATCCAACACCATGGCGTAAACTTTACCCAGATTTAAGTCTTCCGGGAGAGAGAGAGAGATATGCCCCTGTAGTTGGAGCATTCTCTTTTGTCCCCCTTTTCGAAAAGAAGGACAATCAGCCCAGTCTGCCAAACGCCGGGTGTCTCACCGCGTTCCCAAGCCACCTTCGTGACATGAGAGAGCCATAAAACTCCATCTTTACCCACACCCTTTAGCATTTCTGGCCGGATTTCATCCACACCGGCGGATTTGCCAACTTTTAGCGATTCAATCACCAAAATGACTTCCTCCACCGTTGGACCTCAGTAACCTCAGTGCCATGTTCGGGATTGAGCAACTCCGAAAAGTGCTCGCTTAATCTGCGCAAGATATCCACCTCATTGGAAAGCAACACGCCATCTTTGGATTTGACTTTCGATGATACTGAATTTCTTTCCTCTGAGCCGACGAATGGTTTGCCAGAACACCTTTTTCGAAGATTTATGGTCGCTTTCCAACTTCTCGCCGAACTCCTTCCAAGTCTGCTCTTTAGCTGCTCGCACAGCCAATTTGCAAGTTCTTCGCGCCTCAGTGTACCGGTCATGAGAATCAGAGTTCCCCAAGCTAACCCAGTCATTGTAGGTCATCTTCTTCTTTCTGATGGCTTCTTGAACTCCGGGTGTTTTAAACCACGCAGTTCTTTGCTCACCACCAGCAGCCACACCAAGCCGCTTCATCACACAACCATCAGAAGCAGAGAAGCAATGACAGCTGTTGAAAACAGTCGCCATTCTTCCTCTACACCGCGCCGTACAAAATGATGCCGCACCCCACTGTTCTGTAGTTTCTCTCACCGTATGCGTGTAAATATTCTTGGTTTCCGCCTTGGCAGATCAGTAAAATGCAGAGTACACAACACCAGGCGATGATCAGTTGACAGTTCAGCCCCCCTCAAAACATGAACGTCATAAGCCATCCGCTTCACACACGATGGTACTACAAAGAAATCTATCAACGATTTCTTTTGAAGACTCCCACGATACCAAGTGTATTTATGGATGTCTTTGTGTGGAAAGAAGGTGTTCCTAATCGACATCCCATTTGGGTGCCGTGAACGAAGGCCATATGAACTAACGCCATAATGGCCTTAATTCACTTTCAAATGCGAATTAACACCATATTCCACTTATGGCTTTAATTCTCTTTCAAATTGGAACTAAAGCCATACATTAAATTGAACTAACGCCATATGGTGTATGAACTAATGCCATACAATGTTTTTGAGCTCTAAAGCACAGCCAGTGCAATATATTATTTTTGACAAAATGTTATCAGTCCAATGTCACACCATGATCGGACCACATAAAGTTTCCAACCAACCTACCTCCCTTGCCCCTTACATGCATACATACATATGAAGTATGTATGGGGGGGCGTGCTGCCCCCTGAAACCCTCCTGCTTAGCCACATATGCAATTTGGAGTAAGTGCGAGTTTGATTGTATTTACTTTCTATAAACTCATGCGGATCATGAAAAAAAAAACATGGATACACTCAGTCACGCGCCTACTTCAAATCCTACATGTGGTCTAGCAGGGGGATTGCCCATTCCAACATTACTGTTTATACGCCGTCAACTTTTTTTTCATCTTCATATTTTTTAGTGTTGAAGTTTTACTGACTGTCTTTAATTCAATTTGAAATGAGAACTAAGGCGACTTCCTAATACGAACTAACGCCATATGGCTTTAGTTCCAATTTGAAAGTGAATCAAACCCATAAGTGGATTATGGGGTTAATTCACTTTTAAATGCGAATTAACGCCATTATGGCGTTAATTCATATGGGCTTCGTTCACGGCACCTGTGAATCTTAGCTTACTTCTAGTAAAACTTTCCAATGAAGGGTTTAGAGGCTGCATACATACATAGGCTGCCTAGCTTCTCAGCAACCACTCGTGTTGTGCGTGCTATTGTTCTCTCACGAGTGGAGGGGACCTACAGTTTAATGCCGACTCCGAACGGCGAGATTGAGAATATGTATCATTTGAGTCTCTATTGCAATAATCATGTATTAGAAATTGTATACAACGGCTTATTTAAATCCAAATTGCGGTTCGGTATTTCATGCTGGGGTGGTGCGCATTTTAACAAAATAGAACCATTGCTAACTAAACAAAAGCACGTAATTAGAATTATGACTCCAAGCTTTCCATTGTTCAAATCTGCAGAAATTCTTCCATTAAGACATTTGTATTGTTATAAGGTGTTAAAAATATTTTTTTGCAAAATCAGGATTTTATGATGTAAGATTTCACGTCAATTACAATTTACGTATTAATTCGAGGAACCTTGCAAACACTCCAACTATTTATAAAACACACTTTTCTCAGTTTTATTATGTGACAGCTCCACGATTATTTAACATGTTATCAGAAAACTGTAGGTGTGAGAAAAAAAAACAGTGTTTATAAGTAATATAAATTGTTGGCTTTTCTCTTTTGACCATGATGCAATAGATACACTTCTTGTTCCATTGTTGTAAATTAAATGAATATACTATTCCTTTATTAATTATTATCAATTAGATTCCCCATCAATATTATATTTGTAATCGAATGTGTTTTATTCATTTAGTCATTGTACAATTGATAAATACTCTCGCCACTTGCCATATGGCAAAAGATTGTATTCAGCTATTTCTATGGCAAATTATTTTGTATTATATTTAATTTGTTTTCATTTATTTTATTTATTCATTATTGTATATTTTTGTTAAACATTTGTTAAAAATGCATTATATTTCATTTGTCAAGAAATAAAGTCAAAAAATATATATGATGTATTAATAAATAAATAAATAAATAAAAATAAAAAAATATGTAAATAAATAAATAAACATATAAGATAAACAAGCAAAATATACCAACAAGTAAGTAAATAAATTAGTATATATGTTTAAATTATTTTATGATAACAAACAAAATTGAAGATATCATGATAAATGTAATTGGTTGATTACTTTAGTTTGAAAGTATTATTAAGCTTACATATTCTGGAGGAGATCAGTTCAACATTATCTCTGTCGTGTACATCCAATGTAGAGTGATACCAAGGAAGATTTAGCATCATTTTCAATATTTAACTTTGGGTAATTTGAAATTTTCTAAGATTATATTTGGCACAATTACCCCAGACCATACGGTCATAGAGTAAAATTGATTGAAAAATGGTCTTAGGAATAATTATCTTATTTTCTTTCGAAAGAAACGACTTATTAATAAACGGATATAACATTCGTATGGCAATATTAATAATAATAATAATGGCGGCGTTACAGTCCGAGGTGGACCTGGGCCTAGCTTCTCAACAACCACTCGTGTTGTGCGTGCTATTGTTCTGTCACGAGAGACAGTTTAATGCCGACTCCGAACGGTGGAACTGAACTTGGATTCGAACCTTGACTGTGAAAGTCTAATGCGCATGGGTCGACGCACGAACCCACACGGCCACGGCGCCCACTCTATTCTATTAAGTGACCATAAATACTTAACTGATTTGGCGGTAGAAATTATCCGTGAAAAAAAATACATAGCTTAGATTTTTCCGGTGTTAAGTTTAATTTGCCACTTAATACTTCGATTGCATTTTTTAAATTCGCCTATATATTAAGACCAAACATATGCGAAGACAGTATTGCAATATTGTCTGCATAAATAGCAATTTCACAATGTGGTAGCTTTGGTATATTAGTAGGGATGCAAACGATACATCGATGTTTGCAAAACGTTTGCAAAATATGTTTGCAAAATATCGATGTTTCGTTAATAAACATCGATGCTAACATCGATGATTTGATAACCGATACATCGCCGATACATCGACGGCAAAACTGTCAAACATGGACATCGTTCATTCATTTCGATAAACATTGCCAAGATACATGTATGATATATATAATATGTGCTTGGAGCTAGAGCTACGCAATACAATGTAACTTTGTTATATCTTAGCCTCTCCTAGTCTAACTACTCCGAACCTCCAATTGGCACATCCTGGGCATCGAGCAACCCTCAAGGAGACTGGGTATCCAACTCCTATGGAACTGTGGGTCGGTAGCAAATCGGAAAGGGTTCATGTTTCGGCATGTATTGGCTGGATGCGTAAGCATCTGTGTCAACAGCCAAACTAGCGCCTGTTCACCAAGGGCCTGCGCCTGGTAGCGGGTGTCGGTCTTGAAGCAAGCGACTCGATATATAAACGTGCATGATGGGTTTGCTAGGGAACCCTAATCCCGAACCGTATGATCCGCCAACGTCACTTTGTGTTTTTCGTTTTTCAACGAAACGGAAGACAGGGAAAGTTTTTTGGGTTGAAACTGGTAAGGAGTATATTTTGTTGTTTAGGTACAGTATGTCGCAAATATAGCCAGTAATTTGTGTGATGAAGAAGATTAATAAAACATGTTTTATGTTTTTTAACACCGATTTTTTTTTTCAAACATCGATGTTTTTAAGAACGATGTTGCATCCCTGCATATATCAGACGTAAATAGATTATAAGGATTTAGACCACGTACAGACACTTAGGGTAAACCTGCACGAAAATGTACTACATCAGACACACTACTATAGCAACGATTAGATACAAAACTTTGAACAATTCTACAGAGGAATTGAGGAAAACATTCAACATTTTATAGATAAGCCCATCATGGCAGACGGAGTCTAATGATTTTTCAATATCCAGCAAGATCATTCCCGTTGATTTGCCTACTGAACGATTGCTCTTTATAATATTGCATATTCTCAAAGCTTGGTGTGAAGTACCGTAATCATGGTATCTAAAACTAAACTGCTCATCGGGATATATTTTCTGCTGTTCGATAAAATTAACAATTTTACTTTTAAGGACTCTTTCGTAAGTTTTGCTCAAATTGCTCAGCAAACTTATAGGCCTGTAGCTTGAGGGATCACTAGGAGGTTTACCTACTTTTGGTATTGGAATTACTTTTGCTAGCTTCCATGCATTTGGTAAATATTGTACCTTAAGATACGCGTTGATGATAAATGTAAGGACCTTAAGTACCATATAATATAATTTTTTAAGAAACAGATTTTTAACTGTGTCAATGCCACTAGTCTTCCTTATTTTCAATCGTACCTTATGTCTGCTTCGCTCACAAATTCACTTGATGGGGTATGGCAAGTATTTGCATTAAAAGACCTTAGTGCGCACTCTACAAGTGTTGCAGTGTTTGCGTCTACTAATCGTTGCAACACCTTGTGATTTTTTGAAAAATTTAGAGGAAACACGTTTGCCTTTTCGGCCTCAGAAACGCATATATTGGAGCTATCTTTTAAAAAAGGTATTTGTCTGTTTTTATTCTTTATAATTTTCACTATATTCCAGAATGGGTTTGAGGCTTTTCAAGGTTCTTCAGATTATTGTTCCATACTGAATTTCTATTTTCTTTTATGCTTATACTTATACATAAGTATATTGAAATAAGTTATCAGGGTTTTCGACATTGGTTGGCGATAGGTTTGCCAATTCCTTCTGTGGATGTTTCTAATTTTAATTAGTTTAAAAATATGACTTGGTAGTTTCTTCGCTGGCATATTTTTACGCTTTTGGGGAATACTATTACTGGCTGAAGTAATAATATGTTCGGTAATTTGCCGAAGAATAGTGTCAATATCTTTTTTGCTTACTATAGCATCTAGGTTTGTAGGAATAGTTAGAAGTTTTCCCTTTAAAACGTCTATAAATTTTGCCTAGTTAGCATTTCTTAGATCTGGAAAACATTGCACTTTTTCTAAATCCGAACAACGAATATTACAAAGAACAGGATTGTGTTCAGAACTAAGGTCATTTAAGACAAAAGGTTGTGACATTAAACCAGAAACATTTATTACAAAGAATTCTATAACAGAAGAACTACTACGAGAGCTAGCTGGCTTGCAGTTCATATTCAAAAGCTTTCTAAGGTCGTTACTAAATCTTTGTTTTTTTTCGGATCTAGTAAAGTTTCTTGGAGAATAGAGACCATAGATCTTGACTTTTGTATTGTTTATCAAGGTTACTTCAATTCCTATATTTTCGATGTGGTCCGTTTGAATACAAGGTAGGAGCTTAAGTTGGACTGATCTCCTAACCAGAATAGCATAAAAATGAATACACAGTTGTTGAAGCCTTGGAAAAGAATTGAACTAAGAACCAAAAAAAGAATCTGTCCTATCCACCGACAGCATTGTGGATCTAATCCAAGTGCAGAGTGACGGCCTGAATATCGAATAGTGGAGAACCCTAAAGTGAGTGATGAAGAGCACCTCAGCTATGCTAGTTCCTTCAAAGGACCAGTACACAGCAAATCGGCAAAAGAATGCCCAAATAAAATTTGTCTTAAACTTAGGCAAAATCCTGATTCTTTTCGTCAGAATGATTTAATAAAGAATTATTATACTCTAAAGAGTCGAGTGATTAATTTTATATGAATGAAATAACATATCTCGCGCTAGTGCAGATGGTATCAAACCTTCCGAGAGCTTCAGAGAGACTCAATCGGCAAAGTTCCTGGCAGTCTGTTGCGGTTGTAACTTCCGACGTAAAGCCGTGGTTCTCTTCCTTGGCTCCGTTGTTCTCTTGATATCCGTGTCATGACCTTGGCCACAACAAGGAAATGGTCCATCAAAAATAGGAGTACCTGACGTCGATCGCAATGTTGGTTCACGGTTGAATGATCAGGGGACCGCCAGGTCTAACCCCGTGACAAAGTCCACCACTAACCCCGTGACAAAGTCCACCAGCCTGAATCCGTTTTCGGACGTCGTGTAGAGCAGGCTATGTCTACCGATGGCTCTAGTAAAGGTGTCCTTTTCACCCAGCTTAACGTTATCCTAGAACAATCTTGATGTAGCTGGGGAATTGATCGTATGTTCTCTCATAGAAGTCATCCTTGTTATTATCGTTCTTCTCATCTGTCGAAGCATGGCCGCAAATCAGGTAAATGTTGCCGGATTCAGCCTTGATGTGGATTGTTATGAGTACGGTGACCATTCGTCCTCTTTTTTTTAGAGGACAGTCGTTTTTCGTTTTTCGGTATCGTGTCCTTTTTTTTTTGTTTTCTTGAAGAGGATAGTAAATTGTCCTCTTTTTATTAAATTGCCCTCTTAATGTCCTTTTTTTCTTTGAACACTTTTTTCTATAATCTACACAGTAAAGTACTTTCTTCAGTACTAAATTAGTTAATAGTATGTTTACACCGCACCCAAATTCAACATTTCGGCTAGTTTCTGCATTCCAGCCCAAATAATTAGCATTTCGCAATAGATTTCCTCCATTCTGGAATGTTGGATTCCAGCGAAATTGAAACAATCCTCTTTACAAATTCAGCACTTCATACAATTACATTTCGTCCCGCTGACATAAACAAAAAACATCTGTTTTCTCATTATTGGAGAGCTTCGAGTTCCAACGCGAACTCCATGCTTCTATATTGAGTCAGCAATATATTTAATATCTTCAAATTAGCACTTAAATTCATCTTTAAATTATTATAACAAGCTAAATGTTTCAATCACTTCTAATTTCCAATCAGGAAAAAAATATCAATAATCAATTCTGACACTAGCTGTCATTTGAAATGCTGAGATTGCAAATTGTAAAATTAAATAGAACGCAAAATTGGATTTCGAAATTTTTTTTCTGGAATGCGCTCGCTTATGTACTTAAATCATAAGATTTTTGCCTAGTCTGCCTCGAAGGACACATCCGCATCTAAATAAGCGCTGCTTTCGCTCTCTATGGCAATCGCCGTAGTAGCCAATTCCACCGCACTTCCTGGATTGCGGTAACGTGTGCTTTATAGCAATCTAGAGCCTCTAGCTGCATGCGGTTTGTTAAAGGACCTCACATTCCACACGCAGAACTGAAATTTATTGACCTTTTACCTTAGTTTTAAAGGAAAGACCCTAGTCTTCAGTAGTTGATCCGTCCATATCCGAGGCTTATAATCGTCTATAAACTCGGGGTTTTTACCGTGGTGAGAATGTTAACCACACGGACAACTTCGAACTGGGAGGACATGTCCATTTGCTTAACCCCCGGGACAAAGGGGTCCGGAAAAATCTGTTGTCGGTATCATCTTGCAGGCTGTGAGTACCGCAGTTGACCCTAAGAAAAGGACTCATCCGCCGCCATCCTAAAAAGGGGAAAGGACCGAAAATTGCCAAGTCAAAAAAATCGGCTACCTCCGAATTGAAGTAGAGAAATGCTAAAGTAATCAATTTCATATTATAAAACCAACCGAATGTCATGAAATCGGTTGGATTATTTGTTGGAAATCAAAGAGTGTCCAGTCTTGCTGAAGACAGCGGCACTCAAGAAAAAATTGTCATATATTTCTCATATTCTTCCAGTACATAATTTAAGTGGCGCAGTTGGTTTTGGATCTCTTTCAGCCGTTACTAGGGATCTACTCGTACATCGAACGAATCGGTGAAACGACAAGTGTAGTGTATTACGGAGTGAAATTGCGAGAGCTAGTAGCTCAAAGAGATACACGGAAAAAAAGTGAACTATGGAATTTAAAAAGTTATAAAACTTCTTAAGCAATCCCGTTTAAAAATCCAAATAAGCAATCGGTGAGTTCAGTATGGGAAAGGCAGAGAAATAGGTCAGGTCAATCGTAAAATAATTATACCCGTAACGAACAATTTATTTCAAGACGGTCTGATAATAGCTATAGGCAATAAAGGAACTCGGATAAAATTAGGCAGAATATCAATTCAAATAGGCTTCAAAATAACCTAAGAAATAAGATAGAAAACAGATCAACAGTTGGGGGAGATGTGTTCAATCCATCAGTAAAGATTAGAAATTGCTCGCAGAATTCACATCCGATTTTATCCGGTTTTACTCAATTAAGCCTCGGAAATAAGATATTCTGTAATCTAACGGGCGAGACTTCGCAAGGTACTTGCTAAAACTCCAACTGTCCCATCCTTCTTAGTGAGTGGAGACAAGTCTTGGACAAACAGCAACCAAGAAACCCCTTGAGCTACTTCTGGAAACCCACTTCCCAGGCTGTGGGGAACCCCATGCAGAATTAAGTGGCTCAAAGAGCCCGCCTAGCATGGACTATTGATTCATTCCACCCCCTCAAAGCCACGGGACCGGATGGTAACATCCCTGTGATGCTACAAAGAACTAAAACCATTCTAATCCCCAGGCTTCAGGCAATCTTTATCGCATGTCTGACCTTGGGCTTTATTCCAAGCCAACGGAAAGTGGTAAGGGCAGCTTTCATTCCTAAAGCAGGAAAAACTAGTCACACTCTGGCAAGGGATTTCAGACCAATCAGTCTTTCGTCGTTTCTTCTCAAAACATTTGAAAGACTACTGGATCTACATATAAGGAACCGTCTCTCGTTAAACAAGTGCCTCTCAGACTCCCAGCATGCCTATACCAAAGGTAAACCTGTCGAGACTGCACTGTATGAGGTCACGACAACTATTGAGAGATCTCTCAACTTTAAAGAATTCACTCTAGCTGCCTTGCTCGACATAGACGGCGCCTCTAACAACCTGAGCATCGACACCATCACAAGAACGTTAGAAGATCTAAAGTTCCACAAATTTCTTACCAACTGGATAAGAATCATGCACAGAACTAGAATAATCAACGCTAACTTAGGAAATAGCAATTTAAGGAAAAGTGTTATGAGAGGAACCCCACAAGGTGGTGTTTTATCACCCCTCTTGTGGAACATCTCCATCAACAATATCCTAAAATCTCTTAAAAGGAAGTGTATTAAGGTAGTCGCTTATGCTGATGACGTAACCATCCTGGTATCAAGTAAATTTCTACCCACCATCAGTGAAGTCATGCAGTCCGAATTGTGCGACCTCTCATCTTGGGCTGAAAATAGTAACCAGGTAAAACAGAGCTCGTTCTATTCACAAGGAAATACAAGATTCCAAAATAGAAGACACCCAGAATAAAAAATATTCCCCTCACTACCTCCATTGAAGCCAAGTTCCTTGGAGTTACGCTCGACTCCAAACTAAACTGGAAGAGGAACACCGAAGAAAGAATGAAAAAGGGTCTCAACGCTTTTTACACCTGCAAACAGACCTTCGGCAAAAGATGCGGCCTACAACCACATATTATTTACTGATTGTAAACGGAAATAGTGAGACCTATCCTCACCTACGTCAGTATTGCTTGGTGGGACGCAGTTTACAGCAAAACCTACCTGAGCAACTTAAATAAGCTACAAAGGTTAGCCTGTCTTGGCGTTACTGGAGCACTCAAATCTACCCCTCAGATGGTACAACCTTTACAACTCTTCATCAAGAGCTCTGCCGCCAAATCAGCCCTCAGACTACGGTCATCATCAGTCATAACTGGCATCCAAACAGCTACGGACATTCAAGTCTGCTCGAATCTTTCAGTCGCAGGGGTCTCTGGACTATCACAGACTACGAAAAACCCGAGTATGACTTTGACGAGAACTTCACGATCCTTATCCAGATCCATATAGGGAGAATTAGGAAAAGGCTGACTTCATCAAAGGTACACACATTTTCACTGATGGATCGATCGGGTATCTTCCGTGAGACACATAAGAATAAACAATGCCTATCGGCATACTGACTATTCTAGTGTATTTCACTCAGAAATATTTGCTTCGCGGTACGCGCCCGTATTTTGATTCGGTACCAAAAGGGTACCTCGCGAGTTGGCGGTAGATTCGGGGTCACCCGGTGCCCGTCCGCTCTGGTTTTTGAGTTGTGTGTTCGTCCACTTTGTGTCTGTTCGGGGATAGTTGGCCACCGAGCCCAAGTAATTTGCTGGGTCAAAAGTCGATTCGCTTGAATCGACGTGTGGGCTAAGGTTCGTAGAACCAAGGCCAAAAGATGGACGTCGAAGTTGGGTTTTTTGTTGTTGTTGGCGTATAAGCGCCCCAGGGTCTCATCGTCCCCATCGAAAGACGACTTGACGTTTGCTTCGGGAAGTTGAAACTTTGTGGATTTTTTTTGTATTGGAAAATGTTGTGCCAGTTTTTGGGGATCCGCTCCAGCTGAGCAGTCGGGTAGGGCGGTCTTTTGGGACCAGTAGTCATGCGATACGCGACATTTTTGACGGCCCAAAGTGGGGCCAGTTTTAAAGACCTTAAGGGTCTAAAATTGTTACATATTGTGTTTTTTTCGATATCAGTTTTTGAGTGACGGTTGGGAAAAAAAAATAAAGTTTTTGAAAAAATAAAGAACAACGTTTTCCTTCCGTCTGTTTGTTTCTTTATATGTTTTTTTTCTTTATATATTTATTAAAATCTATGGCATTTAAATTGGAAAAAAAATCATATATTGTTAAATTAAATTAGGAAAAGACAGTCTTTCTTATTATTATTTGTTTTTTTAATTTTTTTTAACAATTGCTTATATTTTTTTTACCTTAATTTTTTTTTGTTGGTTTTGGTTTTTTCTATAAGTTCTTTTGTAATTATTGTTAGTTATTGCTGGAAGACAGGTTTGGTTTTTTTTATATGCACACAGTTTTTTTTTCTTTTTTACTACGGTTTAGATCCTGTTGTTTTTGGGTTTTCTTGCGCTTATTGTATTTTTTGCTTTTCGAAACGTTTTGGGCGAGGTGCCCTTTGATAATTTTCGTTTGAGGTGTTTGTTCTGCTCGGGTTGTTGCCGTTTTTTTTTCTCTCAGCTGTTTTTTTATGGACTGATTGAGCTTGAGCATAAGATCGGTTATCACTCAGTTGTCGGGTTTTTGTTTGTGGGAGATCAAAATCTTTCTCTTTTGAGGTTGGTGTTTTCGCTTCTGTTTAGGGTTGACTTTGTTCCTCTCTTGTTGAACTATTTTTTAACTGTTTTTTTCTTTTGGAGCCTCGTCACTCCGGTTGAATTTCCTCTTATCGATAGGATGGTCACATTTTGAGTTTTGCCTTTCTTTTGACTATGGAGATCGATAGGCTCTCCCAGGAGGAGTTGGCCTATGAGGTCGTATATCGGGGGCTGACGGCCGGCACCGTTGAAGCGATGAGGAAATCGCTGAGGGCGGATAAAATGGTGGCGCGGCGCGGGTCACTCGAAGCGGTCGAGTACCCGTTCAAGTTCGCTCAGGACCGTGAAGCGGTCACAAGAAAAATTGAGGAGATCGATGCGCTCCTGGAGATCCCACCGCAACGGAGTTCAAGAAGGCATCGACGAAGATCGACTGGGCGAAGACGCGGTTGGTCTTGGCCACCCTGGAGGGTGATGAAGCCCTAGAAGAGGAGGAGGAGAAGGAGAAGCAGATGAGGACTGGTGGGGTGGAGAGCATACCATCACACTAGCTCCCTCAATATCAGCAGCAACAACAACAGACGCAGCAAGGACGGTCCAGGTGGTGGCGGAGAAAGTGGAGAACTTGTCCAAGTGGGGATTAAGTTTCTCCGTAGAGCGATGTGGGGCTTCTGTCAACTCTTTCTTAGAGCGAGTGGAAGAGTAGAGAGAGGCCAGAGGAGTCTGCGAAGCAGCGTTGTTTAGGGCAGCAGTAAACTTATTCAGTATTAAGGCGCTTATGTGTTTTAGGGCGATTAGGAGGTCGCGGTCGGAGTTGGTGAGGGAGCTCAAGTTGGAGTTCCTCCCACCCAACTACGATGACTTATTGTTGGAG
Source organism: Myathropa florea (assembly GCA_930367185.1). Classification (NCBI taxonomy): domain Eukaryota; kingdom Metazoa; phylum Arthropoda; class Insecta; order Diptera; family Syrphidae; genus Myathropa; species Myathropa florea. The sequence goes on along the minus strand of OV884002.1, from coordinate 91,692,335 downwards.
GAGATTAGGCGGCGTACTCAAGGGAAAGAGGAATCCATCGGGGTCTATGTGGCGATCATAAGCAACATGTTCGGGAGCGAAGGAAGCTACATCCTTCAGAGGAACCTGGCGCTGTTCTACCAGACCCAGCTGGGTCTAACAGAACCAAAAGCTATTGAAGACCTGGTTGGTCTCGGGAGAAAGTTGGAGATGGTGCACCTCCAACAGCAAGATTTATTAACCATTTACCAGCAATCCGCAGGGACCCACCGCTGGTAGCGCGGAAGAATATCCCTCCAACAGCGGCGTCAAGAAGTGTGCCAGTGGTGAGGAGAGACCCACCACCAACGAGGGGATTGCGTTGCTTCAACTGCAACCAAGAAGGACACATGTCAAGCAGTTGCTCAGTACCGAGGAGGTGCTACGGGTGTGGGCAGCTTGGAGTAATCCGTAAAGAGTGCCGTAGGTGTTCAGGAAAAGGGCAAGGAACTCTTGCGTAAGCTGGGCAGGAGCGTCGACATCAGTAAAGAGATTGCCTGCTGGCAACCAGGTGGTTTTGGATGTTTGTCTGGGTTTCACGTTTGAGAGGCAGGAAAACGACGTACGCCCGTATTTAGGAGTTAGCTTATATGGTGTTAGGATAGTAGGGCTTATAGATTCCGGGTCATCGCTTATGATGGTATATAGGGACGGGTAGAGAATTCTAGAAAGATTAGGACTTAGCTTAGCGCAGGGAAATAAGAGTAGGGCCTTTTTAGCTAATGGTGCAGGAGTAGGTGTAGCGGGGACATTGTGTCTACCATTGGAGGTGCGAGGAGAACCCCTCATGTTAGACTGGTTGGTCATTTCAACTATGCCCCAAACTTTGATTTTAGGGGCGGACTTTCTAAGCCGAGCGGGAGTTGTATTTGATATGGGCTCCGGCGAATGGAGTTTCCATAAGCAATCTCCGGTGTCTAGCATTCCGGAATATGCCGGAAGGAATTGGGTGCACTCTTCTGGTAAAGCGCAGAATTAGGACGTCGTCTGAACCAATTAAGCAGATATACTATCCAGTATATTCTGCGGTTCAGCGACATATAGATACCGAGTTGGAGGACATGTTAAAAGAAGGAGTGACTGAGAAGTCATATGGTCCGTGGGCTTCTCCGATCGTTATGACCAAGAAAAAAGATGGCACCTTCGCTTTTTCCCCCCCGTACATAACATCTGATAGTGGAATCGAACCTAGACTGTGAAAGTCTTCTCTTGCTGAGAAGCTAGGCCCAGGTCCACCTCGGACTGTAGCGCCGCCATTATTATTATTATTATTACATAACATTTACGCTGGATAAGCTCAGGGATGCAAAGGTTTTGTTATCTCTGGATATAAAATCCGCTTATTGGCAGATACCGGTGGAGAAGGAATTGAGACAGTTCACGGCCTTTACGGTCCCAAATAGGGGTCTCTTCCAATTCAGGAGGATGCCCTTTGGGTTGCACAACGCACCTGCAACGTGGCAGGGCCCTGAACTAGAACCACATGTGTTCGTATACCTCGATGATATCATCGTGGTTACGAATAACTTCAACAAGCACCTCGAGATCTTAGCGGAGGTTTTCAAGCGTCTACGAGAAGCCGGCCTTAAACTTGCCAAAGAAAATGTAACTTCTGCATGTCCTCTCTTAGGTTTTTGGGATACATGGTTGACCGTAATGGTTTTCACGTGGACCCGGAATAGGTAGATAGCATGATTAGGATTCCTGCACCAAAGAATGTTAGGGAGGGTAGGAGCTTTTTAGGAACAGTATCAAGGTAGAGGAGGTTCAGACCTAATTTTGCGACCTTGGTGAAACCATTGACGAATTTGCACAAAATTTATACAGAGTGATGAGTGCGAGGGGGGTTTCAAAACGGCAATGGAGTGCTGGTAACTGCCCCGATTCTGACCTGTTCGGATTTTGAGCGTCCGTTTGTGGTGCAAGCCAACGCCTCGGATTATGGGATTTTAGCAATACTCAGTCAAACGTTTGAGGACGGAAAAAAGGTCATTTGTTTTCTAAGTAGGTCGTTGAATAGGTGCGAAAGGAACTATGGTTAAATAATCTGAAGGACCCTTGTGGCAGGTTAGCGAGATAGGCGGTAAAGCTACAACAACTCGATTTCGAGATTGTTCATCGAAAGGGAAAGGAACACGTAGTACCGTTTTTGCTCTCTCTGGCGGCTGGAATTGAGGAGACGGTTGTTTCTGACCCGTGGGTCAAAAATATGATGGAGAAGGTTGTAGTGAACCCCTTCTCATAACCGATATGGAAGGTAGAGTTAGGAAAATTTTTCAAAATTTGTTAGGGTAACACAGGTGATTGTTCGTGAACGGGGACTAGAATGGAAAGAGGTAGTTCCAAAATCAGATAGGGCCAAGATTTTAGCAGAATGTCACGTCAATCCCTTAGCTGGGCACATGGGGGTTAGGAAACCTTTTGCGAGAGTAGGGATTAGGTATTATTGGCCGAAAATGCGGGCCGATATTACCCGGTATGTTAGAAGTTGCAGGGTATGTCCCTCCGGGTAGGGGTTAGAATTTACCCGGGGTAAGGCATGCCTGTCGTAAAAGGCGACTAAAAGCCATCGTTTGTCCAACAAACAAAAATTAAGAATAATGCAATGAATAATAACATAGGATTTATTATCCCAGGTGGAATGCCAGTCGTACTGGAAAATCCACACTCTTCGGAGTCAGGCTCTACGGATTCTGGGGAGAGCCATTTATTGCGTTTTATAGACCCTTTCGGTAAAAGTAAGAGGATAACAAGATCGCCACCACCACGATCTAAAAAAGTATGAGCGAATCACCGCCAACTCTAACTACTGCGTCTAAAACGCAAGTAATTCAAATTCCGACCATAATACATTCGTCGGTTCAAGAAGAAGAGACTTTAGCCAAATTCAAATGTCTCGAAGATGAAAATGCGGAGCTACGGTCCAGGCTAAATGATATGGAAACTCTCTGCAAAGAACTTAAAGAAGAACTTAACAAACTTAAAACAGGAAAAATCGAACTTACAGAATGTGAATCATGTTTAAGTTCGAATCAAGTGAAAAACGTGAAATACTTTACTGACGAGGAAGAACTAAGTAATGAAACCGATTGGATGATAAAGAAGCGACCAGGTAAAAAACGAAAAGCCGGTTCTTCACCCGAAGTCATTCTTCAGCCGGAAAATAAACTCACTGATAACACAAGTACCACAACCAATAAAGGAGCTATGCCATCAAAAGAGCGATTACCGCCGCCGATTAATGTAATTGGAATTACGGAATACAGTAAGCCGTATTCTATTCTAAGGTCAGCGTTACGAACTGAGTTCAAAGTGACGTCGCGCAACAACAGTGCGTGGAAGGTAAACGTCAAGGACTCAGACAGTTATAGGGTACTTTCCAAGAGACTCAACACGGAAAAAATTCAATGGTACACCTATGAGAATAAAGTAGAAAGACCTATTCGAGTCGTAGCTAGGGGACTTCACGCCTCTTGTCCAAAAGAAGATGTCGTAGAGGACTTAAAAAATAAGGGCTTTAAAATTGTAGACGCTACCAACTTACAGTCCAAAAAGAAACAACAGACGGAGGGTGTCGAAACCACAATACTTCGCGGCTTACCTCTTTTTATGCTAACTTTTGATAAAAGCGAAACTTTGGAAAAAATTTATAGCATAAAAAGTATTCTTAATATGGTTGTCAAGATCGAGACGTTACGTAGAAACTCGAAATTGATCCCTCAGTGTAAACGCTGTCAGGGGTTCAACCACACCCAAGCTTACTGCCAGAAAAATCCGCGTTGTGTCAAATGTGCGGGGGAACATCTGACGGCAGACTGCAAGGCAAATAAAGGGTCTCCAGCTACTTGTGTTAACTGCAAAGGGAAGCACCCGGCTAATTACCGTGGCTGCGAAGTAGCAAAGGAAATTCAAAAAAGGCGAGATAAAGTAAAAGCCACCCAACGACAAGCCCCAAAATCGACAAACCCGAGGAATGTTGTAAACGTCGGAAAGAAACAAATGGTCACTCGAAAGGATCCTGATATAAAAGCACAGACGCAAACTACATCTTCATTAAATAGAAGATCTAAAGAGATCAAAGAAAGATCGTCGCAAGTCGGAGCGAAAACGTTCGCCCAAATGGTAGCAACCGCTAGTGATAATGAAGATAAACCGTCAGATCCGGTATCGCATGTCTTTTCGGTTATCCTCGAGAAACTTGAAGAGCAAACTAAGACGAACAATTTTCGAGAGACTAGTCAATCTCGAAAACAAGATTAACAAAAAGCGTCCTATAATATGAATAAGTCCCTTAAAATATTAAATTGGAATGCAAACGGTTTATTGCAAAAACTTGACGAACTGGAACTATATATTCAGGAAAAAGATATTGATATTTGTTTGATCTCTGAGACGCACCTAACGAGGCAATCCCGTATAAATTTAAAAGGTTATTACGGTTATCACGCTTACCACCCGTCAGAAAGGGCAAGAGGCGGATCATCCTTGTTTATACGAGATAGTATTGAACATATGGTTGAAGCAAATATAGAATCCTATACAATACAATTGAGAACGGTTCGAGTAAAAAACCGACATTACTCATTTAACGTCTCATCTATTTACTGCCCTCCGCGCAGTATAATTGATCAAAACGAATTTGAAAATATCTTAAATATTCTTGGCCCAAATTTCATAATTGGTGGCGACTTTAACGCAAAGCACACCTTTTGGGGTTCAAGATGCATTTCGCAAAAGGGTAGGACACTGTTTAAAGCTGCCATGAAACTCGGTTGCGATTTTCAGTCAACCGGTAGACCGACCTACTGGCCTACGGACACTACAAAAATACCTGATGTCGTGGACTTCTTTGTAATGAAAGGTATTTCCCGAAACTATTTAAAAGTTGCAGAAAGTTTTGATCTCAGTTCAGATCATTCTCCTATTATCTTGACAATGAGCGAAACCCTCATAAAGAAACAACAACCGCCTACCTTGACTAATCAACGTACAAATTGGCAAGCATTCACAAACTACGTGAATAACCACATTGAACTTAGTGTCTCGCTAAGGACCCCATACGAACTAGAAATAGAGGTTGACAATTTTATAGAAACCATACAGCACGCTGCGTGGAACAGTACACCACGCATAAGAAAATCGCCAGGAAATCACATCTTGCAATATCCACCAGAAATAAAGGAAATGGTGAAGGAAAAAAGAAGAGCGCGTAAGAAATGGCAACAAACTCGTGCGCCACAGCACAAAACTCGTCTCAATCAGTTATGCAACCAGTTGAAGGCGAATATTAGGGCATTCAAAAGTAATATTCTAAACTCATACTTAGTTAGCTTGTCTGCTAAAAAGGAATCTAACTACTCGCTCTGGAAAGCCGTTAAAGACGTGAGAAAACCCCAAGCCCATGTAGCACCAATAAGAAAAAATCAGGACGAATGGGCGAAAGACGATAAGGAAAAAGCGGAACTCTTTGCTAATTATCTAGAAATTACTTTTCAACCGTTCGATGGATTAACACCACTTGAAAATATTAATAGAACGGAAGTGACATATGGCAATTATGCGATTAGGATCGCAACGTTTACGGAACTTAAAAAAGAATTAAATAAACTCAAACCGAAAAAAGCTCCTGGATACGATTTAATCACAGGAGAAGTTCTTAAAGCGTTGCCCAGGAAAGCGGTTCTTAAGTTTCTGTATCTCATCAATGCTGCCCTTAGACTAGAACACGTTCCTAGTCAATGGAAAGTGGCAGAAGTGATTATGGTACCGAAACCTGGGAAACCGCCTACTGATAAAAAGTCATATAGACCGATCTCACTTCTTCCGATAATGTCTAAAGTATTCGAAAGAATTCTACTTAGACGTTTAAGTCCAGTCGTGGAAGAAAAACGCCTTATTCCGCACCATCAATTCGGCTTTAGAAGTAAGCATTCTACTATCGACCAAGTACATCGCATAACTGATGTAGTGGAAAAAGCACTGGAACAAAAATATATTTGTTCGGCAGCATTTCTCGATGTTTCTCAAGCCTTTGACAAAGTTTGGCATGAAGGCTTGAAACATAAACTAAGTCAATTTCTTCTAGGAAAACTTTTTAGAATTATAGCGAACTATCTCTCCGATAGAATGTTCCGTGTAAAGTATGGAAACGAATACTCTGTATTCAAATCTATAAAGGCTGGAGTACCACAAGGAAGTGTACTTGGTCCTCTCCTTTACCTACTTTATACCAGGGATATACCGGAAGACGAAGGCACCGTATTAGGCACATTTGCTGACGATACTGCCATTTTGGTAACAGCCAAAACGGTCGAAGAGTCAACAATGAAATTACAATGTGCTCTAAATCGGGTATACGAATGGACAAAAGTTTGGCGAATCGCGCTTAATGAAGCGAAATCTGTTCACATAAACTTTACATACAGGAACATAAATAATCAACCTGTTTTCGTAAATGGTGTCCAAATACCATTCGGGAATGAAGCGAAATACCTCGGGATGACCCTAGACGTTAAACTTAAGTGGAAGGAGCACGTTAAAAAGAAACGTGAAGAGCTAGAGAAGAGATATAGAGATATATAGTATAGATATATTTTATTTGAAGGGAGGTGTTTTTACTGGGTAAAAATCCCTTTCGCTATGAGGGAACGGTCCCCATAGTGTCTTTTGAAGATTTTCACCTACCCTCGCAAAAAAAAAAGGGTATGTCAGAGCGTGAAACCAGTGAACACCAAACCGGCTGGTTTGATGGTGAAGAGGATAGGGGTAGTGGACCCCTGGCAGATGATCTGCGTTGACCTGGTAGGATCACTCCCGAGGTATACCAGTGGATACTCCTATATATTAAGAGTAGTGGATTATTTCACAAAGTTCCAACTACTGTTCCCGCTAAGAACAGCGACCGCGAAGTCGGTTATAGTATGTGACAACGGGCCTCAGTTTCGAGGAGCGGAACTAAAACTTTGTGCAAGGCATACGTGACGCGTATTCGATTTACCTCGCACTCGCATGACTGAGCGGATAAACCAGATCATCAAGACAACTTTACGCGAGTTATGTATCTTAAAAAGAAACACGTTTGTTCTTTGAAGGTGGTCTTAAGACTAAACTTTATTTTCATTAATATTCTTAACCTATGCTACAATATTTCTTATGACCTACTTAATACTACTCACATATCTACGTAGTCACCAATCTGCGTTAATTGGCAATCGGAAATGCGAAATTATGAATGAGCGTTGTGGACAACAACGATCGAATTTCCAGAATGCTATGAACTTCGTTGTGCTGATGCAGCAACGAAGGCAATTAACGTATCGAGCTGACTATTTCGACAGTTTGCATTTTGGGGTGAGTGTACTAACGTAACACCTCCCCCGCTAGCTTGAGATACTCCCGGATCTCATTACATAAAATTTATGAATTCATAATTTATTATTATTTATTGATTGTTTTCTTTATTTATTAAAAGTTTTACAAGCCATACTTTTCTTTTAGCTCATCAATATTAACAAGTTCACAAATACTTTGATCTGTATTGACAGTTGAATTTATATTCTTTAAGACATTAATTTTAAATTTCTTTTGTTTATAAGTAATTATTAACAATGCAGCAATTACAACTAAAAGAAGTAACAAACTGGTACTTAGAATACTATAATGAACGGTTTTATGGAACATTAACTCGTCAATGGCCTTGATGTTAGATTCTTGTTTTAATACAATGTCTTCAAAGGTGATATTATTAAGAGTTTGAAAGGTATCATTGATCTTAGGAATGATGAAAGTGTCCCTACAAGTCCTTCGACTTGATTAAATTTCTCTAGGACACGTTTTTGATCTGATTCGATAACCCGTTTTAGTAGTGTTATGCTTTCGTTATAATTAGTGTTTATCTTGATTTGTTGGTTCACGGTTTTTATTACTTTATGGTTATTGCTGTCTACAATTGAAAAATGTTCTTGAATGTTTTGCATATCATCGTCATCCAGTGTGCCAAAGAGCCACTTGAAAGATTTACCTATGACATTGACTAGGCCCCTTTTATACCTGTGGGGTATCATGGTTTGGATAATATTTCGAATATAGACTATTTCATTATTTAAGAGGCTTTTGTGCTCACTTTCAACATTGACATGATTAGCAATTGTACTGAACTGATTAAGGATATTTAGAATTTCCTGTGGGTCCATTATATGTAAGACTATGTCATACTTATGAACTATGTCAACTTTACCTATATTGATTTCGGAGTATCCGAGGTTCGAATCGATTTTGTCAATTCTCAGAATTTGGGACGACATTGGAACTAGTACTAGCAGGACAAGGTATAACAGCATTACCTGCAAATTTTAAAGGTCGTTTAATATTAGATTCATGTACATTACTTAAGGAGTATTTCCTAAACTTTGGCTGTTCTTTATGCCTAACGCTAGCATAATTTTTAATAAATCCTTGCTGTCGAGTTTCAAGGTATTCTTCGCGGTTTTTGTTACATTTTGTTATCGCATTTCTTTTGTTTTTATTTATCCTGTCAACTACTACGGCCTTATCAACTATATTATTTTCTACTTCGAGTGGTGTGGCTTTAATAGATGAATGGAAGGAAGAATTATACAATTCGACTGCCTTTGCCATTTGCTCTTTAATTGGTATTTTATTTTCCAGATTCAAAACCCGTATTCGTTCTGTAAGTGTATTGTTTAAACCTTCCGCATCTGCATTACCAGTGTGGCTATTTGGTTTCACAAAATGAACAATGTTTTCTTCTCTGAAAAAGTTTTTTAAATTTACGTTGTTGAATTCGTTGTCGCATTTAATTTTTTTTATTTTTCCTTTGATAGAGATGTATATGCGTATTTTTAAGGTTCCGTCTACAAAAACGGAACCTTTATAATGTCGGTGTGTCCGTCCGTCCGTCCGTCGTGTCTGTCACACTTTTTTATCTCCGAAGTTTATGAAGATATCGGCATGAAATTTTGGAATTAGGTACTTCAGACCTAGATGTCATTTCCTATGCAGCGATTTTAAAAAGTGGGGCCATTTGGGGGTGGCTCCAGTACAGGTGAAGTTGGCACTAATTTTGAAAAATTGTCGCACCCCATCGATATATATATCAATCGACAGATCTTTCGAAATGAGGTGGAGGTTTCTTTCAGCACTTTTTTATCAAAAGTACCGTTTGGAAAATATGGAGCTCCAAAGATTTCCCCCCCCCCTGCCATTTCTAAACCAAAGTGTTTGAAAATCTAAAAAAAATCACAAAAACTTGGCTTCATTGAGTACTTTCATTTAAAACTATTGCGAGCATTCTGGCCCTAATGGTTTTGGAGATATTGGCCAAAAACGGTCAATCAACGACATACGAATTTAGAAGATCTGAAAACGCAGTTTTGAAGACATCAATGTAAGCATTAAGAAATGATACATTTCAAAATATCGATTTATGTTGAAATTTTGAAATATCTAAGATTTAAAACAAGAAAAAATTTTCATTTTCACACATAATTTCATGCTGTGTTCGGCCACTCTATTCGCTGATGAGCGTTATCTTTTCGATCTCACCCCTAAATGCCCAACAGAAATGAACACACACATACCGCAGGCATGAGCAGTGATTAGATAGGTATGTATGTATGTATGATGGAAGGGATTTTCTGTGTTGGATAAACTTGGATAAAGATATAGATATATGTAGGGATGAACATTTGTTTGTTTGGATGTATGAATTTATGAATAAATGGTTGATTTGAGTTGAAGTTAGAAGAAAATTCAACTGAAATAGTTTGGAAACGTCGTTTGATATTCAGAAATCATCCATCAATATTATGCGACGGAACCTTCCCCGTGCGAGTACAACTCGCACTTGCCCGGTTTATTTCTATCAATGTTCTACTGTTTTTATCTTTTAAATAAAGACTTACCGCATGTTTTGAAAATGTATCTATAAAAATAATAAATGAGTGTTTGGAATTGACGTAAGTGTCAACATGAACTACATCATTTATATTGGTTGGGGTTTCAGTAAATTGGAACTTTTTGCTGATAGGCTTCCTATCGTATTTTGCCCCAGTGCAAAGTTCGCAATTGTTAACGACTTTATTAATAAGATTTCTAAGATTTGGGAAGAAAATTTTATGTTTCAGCCCCTCATAGTTGGCAGTTATACCAGAATGATCAGTTTCATATTTGTGGTAAAGGGAGATCTAACTTTTAGTTTCACATATTATAAGCTGTTATACTAGCTTTCATTTGTCATTGTGTTGATTCTGCTCAAGAAATCCGCTAATTTATTTTCTTTTCCTTTAATGTAATCAACTTTTGCATCATACTCTCCTAATTGTATGATCCACCGTTGAAGTCTCGGATTAAGATCTTTGCCTATATGCTTTGTGTGTAGCCACTTAATAGGTTGGTGATCTGTGCATAAATCGAACTCTCTTCCAAAAAGGTATGGTCGGAAGAACTTGACTGCCCAAACTATTGCGAGCAATTCCTTTTCGATCGTGGAATATTGTTTCTCATGATCGTGAAGTGTACGAGAAGCGAACGAAGTGGGATGTCCATCCTGAATTAATGCTGCACCCAATGCAAAATTACTTGCATCAGTGGCAAGTTTGAAGCGTCTTTTGAAATCGGGGTATTTAAGTATAGGATGATCAGTAACGATTTCTTTTAATTTTTCCAAAGCCGATATGTAGTTTGGATCATTAGGGTTAACCTTCGCTCCCTGTTTCAAATACCTTCGTCTATAACAATTCTCCATTTTTGAATACCATTCTTGTCTCTCTTCTTTGGCACGCCCCAAAGAGGACTGTTATATGGAGAATTGCTTTCAGTTACAATTCCCTGTTCAAGCATTTCGTGTATTTGCCGTTCGATTTCTTGCTCGTGAACCTTAGGGTATGGATATATTTTTGAAAAAATTGGCTTGTTGGTATCAGTAATAATTTCGTGCATTATTTCATGGGTGAATGTTAGAGTATCCCCTTCTTTGTAAAATATATTCTTGTATTTATTAATAATGTCTGTGATGTGCGTTCTTTCTTCCTCGTTCAAGTGACTAAGGTTGATATAATCAAGAAACGGAATCCTAGTAGGCTCTAAGGAGCAAATTGTATATGGATCAAACAGACAACTGTTATTCAATTTTATCTTTTGTTCGTTAACTTCAATATAACCTTCACTTAAGTAAATGTTAATTTTGAAAGAACTTAGAATATTAAGCCCTATAATAGCGTCATAATTCGTACTATCAAAGTCAAAAACATTCCATATTATTTCCTTTGTTGACTGAAATTCGCTGGGGGCAGGGGATATGATTTTCATTTTTATTACACTGGAACCACTTAATGTCGAATAGTATTCCGGTTTGGTAAGAATTTTTTTTAACTTTGGCTGTTCTTTATGCCTAACGCTAGCATAATTTTTAATAAATCCTTGCTGTCGAGTTTCAAGGTATTCTTCGCGGTTTTTGTTACATTTTGTTATCGCATTTCTTTTGTTTTTATTTATCCTGTCAACTACTACGGCCTTATCAACTATATTATTTTCTACTTCGAGTGGTGTGGCTTTAATAGATGAATGGAAGGAAGAATTATACAATTCGACTGCCTTTGCCATTTGCTCTTTAATTGGTATTTTATTTTCCAGATTCAAAACCCGTATTCGTTCTGTAAGTGTATTGTTTAAACCTTCCGCATCTGCATTACCAGTGTGGCTATTTGGTTTCACAAAATGAACAATGTTTTCTTCTCTGAAAAAGTTTTTTAAATTTACGTTGTTGAATTCGTTGTCGCATTTAATTTTTTTTATTTTTTCTTTGATAGAGATGTATATGCGTATTTTTAAGGTTCCGTCTACAAAAACGGAACCTTTATAATGTCGGTGTGTCCGTCCGTCCGTCCGTCGTGTCTGTCACACTTTTTTATCTCCGAAGTTTATGAAGATATCGGCATGAAATTTTGGAATTAGGTACTTCAGACCTAGATGTCATTTCCTATGCAGCGATTTTAAAAAGTGGGGCCATTTGGGGGTGGCTCCAGTACAGGTGAAGTTGGCACTAATTTTGAAAAATTGTCGCACCCCATCGATATATATATCAATCGACAGATCTTTCGAAATGAGGTGGAGGTTTCTTTCAGCACTTTTTTATCAAAAGTACCGTTTGGAAAATATGGAGCTCCAAAGATTTCCCCCCCCCTGCCATTTCTAAACCAAAGTGTTTGAAAATCTAAAAAAAATCACAAAAACTTGGCTTCATTGAGTACTTTCATTTAAAACTATTGCGAGCATTCTGGCCCTAATGGTTTTGGATATATTGGCCAAAAACGGTCAATCATCGACATACGAATTTAGAAGATCTGAAAACGCAGTTTTGAAGACATCAATGTAAGCATTAAGAAATGATACATTTCAAAATATCGATTTATGTTGAAATTTTGAAATATCTAAGATTTAAAACAAGAAAAAATTTTCATTTTCACACATAATTTCATGCTGTGTTCGGCCACTCTATTCGTTGATGAGCGTTATCTTTTCGATCTCACCCCTAAATGCCCAACAGAAATGAACACACACATACCGCAGGCATGAGCAGTGATTAGATAGGTATGTATGTATGTATGATGGAAGGGATTTTCTGTGTTGGATAAACTTGGATAGAGATATAGATATATGTAGGGATGAACATTTGTTTGTTTGGATGTATGAATTTATGAATAAATGGTTGATTTGAGTTGAAGTTAGAAGAAAATTCAACTGAAATAGTTTGGAAACGTCGTTTGATATTCAGAAATCATCCATCAATATTATGCGACGGAACCTTCCCCGTGCGAGTACAACTCGCACTTGCCCGGTTTATTTCTATCAATGTTCTACTGTTTCTATCTTCTAAATAAAGACTTACCGCATGTTTTGAAAATGTATCTATAAAAATAATAAATGAGTGTTTGGAATTGACGTAAGTGTCAACATGAACTACATCATTTATATTGGTTGGGGTTTAAGTAAATTGGAACTTTTTGCTGATAGGCTTCCTATCGTATTTTGCCCCAGTGCAAAGATCGCAATTGTTAACGACTTTATTAATAAGATTTCTAAGATTTGGGAAGAAAATTTTATGTTTCAGCCCCTCATAGTTGGCAGTTATACCAGAATGATCAGTTTCATATTTGTGGCAAAGGGAGATCTAACTTTTAGTTTCACATATTATAAGCTGTTATACTAGCTTTCATTTGTCATTGTGTTGATTCTGCTCAAGAAATCCGCTAATTTATTTTCTTTTCCTTTAATGTAATCAACTTTTGCATCATACTCTCCTAATTGTATGATCCACCGTTGAAGTCTCGGATTAAGATCTTTGCCTATATGCTTTGTGTGTAGCCACTTAATAGGTTGGTGATCTGTGCATAAATCGAACTCTCTTCCAAAAAGGTATGGTCGGAAGAACTTGACTGCCCAAACTATTGCGAGCAATTCCTTTTCGATCGTGGAATATTGTTTCTCATGATCGTGAAGTGTACGAGAAGCGAACGAAGTGGGATGTCCATCCTGAATTAATGCTGCACCCAATGCAAAATTACTTGCATCAGTGGCAAGTTTGAAGCGTCTTTTGAAATCGGGGTATTTAAGTATAGGATGATCAGTAACGATTTCTTTTAATTTTTCCAAAGCCGATATGTAGTTTGGATCATTAGGGTTAACCTTCGCTCCCTGTTTCAAATACCTTACCATGGGGTAAGCCACCTTGGCATAATCTTTAATGAATTTTCTATAATACCCGGTTAAGCCTAGAAATGATTTTATTTGTTTTTGGGTGGAAGCTTAAGGTCACGAATTGTACGTATTTTATCCGGGTTGGGTTTGACTCCTTCCGGACTAAGGACATGTCCTAAATATTCAGTTTCTTTGGACAAAAATTTACATTTTTCTATCTGAATTTTTAGCCCAGCCTCTTGCAGAGCTTGAAGGATTAATTTTAAATTTATTACATGTTCCTGAAGGGAAGTGCTAAAAATTAAAGTGTCGTCTAGATATACGACGCAAACTTTGTTAATATACTTTTTAAGAATTGTGTTCATGAGTCTTCGAAATGTTGAAGGAGCATTTTTTAAACCAAATGGCATTCTGACATATTCAAAGTGACCGAAAGGTGTTGAGAACGCAGTCTTTTTTCTATCCTCAGGTTTAACTAGGATTTGGTGGAAACCTTTTGCCAAATCCAAGGTAGTAAAATACTGCGACTTTCCCAATTTATCTAATATTGTGTCAATATTAGGTATTGGAAATTTATCACTAAATTAGTTTTCGGTAGTCTATAACAATTCTCCATTTTTGAATACCATTCTTGTCTCTCTTCTTTGGCACGCCCCAAAGAGGACTGTTATATGGAGAATTGCTTTCAGTTACAATTCCCTGTTCAAGCATTTCGTGTATTTGCCGTTCGATTTCTTGCTCGTGAACCTTAGGGTATGGATATATTTTTGAAAAAATTGGCTTGTTGGTATCAGTAATAATTTCGTGCATTATTTCATGGGTGAATGTTAGAGTATCCCCTTCTTTGTAAAATATATTCTTGTATTTATTAATAATGTCTGTGATATGCGTTCTTTCTTCCTCGTTCAAGTGACTAAGGTTGATATAATCAAGAAACGGAATCCTAGTAGGCTCTAAGGAGCAAATTGTATATGGATCAAACAGACAACTGTTATTCAATTTTATCTTTTGTTCGTTAACTTCAATATAACCTTCACTTAAGTAAATGTTAATTTTGAAAGAACTTAGAATATTAAGCCCTATAATAGCGTCATAATTCGTACTATCAAAGTCAAAAACATTCCATATTATTTCCTTTGTTGACTGAAATTCGCTGGGGGCAGGGGATATGATTTTCATTTTTATTACACTGGAACCACTTAATGTCGAATAGTATTCCGGTTTGGTAAGAATTTTTTTTAACTTTGGCTGTTCTTTATGCCTAACGCTAGCATAATTTTTAATAAATCCTTGCTGTCGAGTTTCAAGGTATTCTTCGCGGTTTTTGTTACATTTTATTATCGCATTTCTTTTGTTTTTATTTATCCTGTCAACTACTACGGCCTTATCAACTATATTATTTTCTACTTCTAGTGGTGTGGCTTTAATAGATTAATGGAAGGAAGAATTATACAATTCGACTGCCTTTGCCATTTGCTCTTTAATTGGTATTTTATTTTCCAGATTCAAAACCCGTATTCGTTCTGTAAGTGTATTGTTTAAACCTTCCGCATCTGCATTACCAGTGTGGCTATTTGGTTTCACAAAATGAACAATGTTTTCTTCTCTGAAAAAGTTTTTTAAACTTACGTTGTTGAATTCGTTGTCGCATTTAATTTTTTCTATTTTTCCTTTGATAGAGATGTATATGCGTATCTTTAAGGTTCCGTCTACAAAAACGGGACCTTTATAATGTCGGTGTGTCCGTCCGTCGTGTCTGTCACACTTTTTTATCTCCGAAGTTTATGAAGATATCGGCATGAAATTTTGGAATTAGGTACTTCAGACCTAGATGTCATTTCCTATGCAGCGATTTTAAAAAGTGGGGCCATTTGGGGGTGGCTCCAGTACAGGTGAAGTTGACACTAATTTTTAAAAATTGTCGCACCCCATCGATATATATATCAATCGACAGATCTTTCGAAATGAGGTGGAGGTTTCTTTCAGCACTTTTTTATCAAAAGTACCGTTTTGAAAATATGGAGCTCCAAAGATTTCCCCCCCCTGCCATTTCTAAACCAAAGTGTTTGAAAATCTAAAAAAAATCACAAAAACTTGGCTTCATTGAGTACTTTCATTTAAAACTATTGCGAGCATTCTGGCCCTAATGGTTTTGGAGATATTGGCCAAAAACGGTCAATCATCGACATACGAATTTAGAAGATCTGAAAACGCAGTTTTGAAGACATCAATGTAAGCATTAAGAAATGATACATTTCAAAATATCGATTTATGTTGAAATTTTGAAATATCTAAGATTTAAAACAAGAAAAAATTTTCATTTTCACACATAATTTCATGCTGTGTTCGGCCACTCTATTCGTTGATGAGCGTTATCTTTTCGATCTCACCCCTAAATGCCCAACAGAAATGAACACACACATACCGCAGGCATGAGCAGTGATTAGATAGGTATGTATGTATGTATGATGGAAGGGATTTTCTGTGTTGGATAAACTTGGATAGAGATATAGATATATGTAGGGATGAACATTTGTTTGTTTGGATGTATGAATTTATGAATAAATGGTTGATTTGAGTTGAAGTTAGAAGAAAATTCAACTGAAATAGTTTGGAAACGTCGTTTGATATTCAGAAATCATCCATCAATATTATGCGACGGAACCTTCCCCGTGCGAGTACAACTCGCACTTGCCCGGTTTATTTCTATCAATGTTCTACTGTTTCTATCTTCTAAATAAAGACTTACCGCATGTTTTGAAAATGTATCTATAAAAATAATAAATGAGTGTTTGGAATTGACGTAAGTGTCAACATGAACTACATCATTTATATTGGTTGGGGTTTAAGTAAATTGGAACTTTTTGCTGATAGGCTTCCTATCGTATTTTGCCCCAGTGCAAAGATCGCAATTGTTAACGACTTTATTAATAAGATTTCTAAGATTTGGGAAGAAAATTTTATGTTTCAGCCCCTCATAGTTGGCAGTTATACCAGAATGATCAGTTTCATATTTGTGGTAAAGGGAGATCTAACTTTTAGTTTCACATATTATAAGCTGTTATACTAGCTTTCATTTGTCATTGTGTTGATTCTGCTCAAGAAATCCGCTAATTTATTTTCTTTTCCTTTAATGTAATCAACTTTTGCATCATACTCTCCTAATTGTATGATCCACCGTTGAAGTCTCGGATTAAGATCTTTGCCTATATGCTTTGTGTGTAGCCACTTAATAGGTTGGTGATCTGTGCATAAATCGAACTCTCTTCCAAAAAGGTATGGTCGGAAGAACTTGACTGCCCAAACTATTGCGAGCAATTCCTTTTCGATCGTGGAATATTGTTTCTCATGATCGTGAAGTGTACGAGAAGCGAACGAAGTCGGATGTCCATCCTGAATTAATGCTGCACCCCATGCAAAATTACTTGCATCAGTGGCAAGTTTGAAGCGTCTTTTGAAATCGGGGTATTTAAGTATAGGATGATCAGTAACGATTTCTTTTAATTTTTCCAAAGCCGATATGTAGTTTGGATCATTAGGGTTAACCTTCGCTCCCTGTTTCAAATACCTTACCATGGGGTAAGCCACCTTGGCATAATCTTTAATGAATTTTCTATAATACCCGGTTAAGCCTAGAAATGATTTTATTTGTTTTTGGGTGGAAGCTTAAGGTCACGAATTGTACGTATTTTATCCGGGTTGGGTTTGACTCCTTCCGGACTAAGGACATGTCCTAAATATTCAGTTTCTTTGGACAAAAATTTACATTTTTCTATCTGAATTTTTAGCCCAGCCTCTTGCAGAGCTTGAAGGATTAATTTTAAATTTATTACATGTTCCTGAAGGGAAGTGCTAAAAATTAAAGTGTCGTCTAGATATACGACGCAAACTTTGTTAATATACTTTTTAAGAATTGTGTTCATGAGTCTTCGAAATGTTGAAGGTTTTTAAACCAAATGGCATTCTGACATATTCAAAGTGACCGAAAGGTGTTGAGAACGCAGTCTTTTTTCTATCCTCAGGTTTAACTAGGATTTGGTGGAAACCTTTTGCCAAATCCAAGGTAGTAAAATACTGCGACTTTCCCAATTTATCTAATATTGTGTCAATATTAGGTATTGGAAATTTATCACTAAATTAGTTTTCGGTAGTCTATAACAATTCTCCATTTTTGAATACCATTCTTGTCTCTCTTCTTTGGCACGCCCCAAAGAGGACTGTTATATGGAGAATTGCTTTCAGTTACAATTCCCTGTTCAAGCATTTCGTGTATTTGCCGTTCGATTTCTTGCTCGTGAACCTTAGGGTATGGATATATTTTTGAAAAAATTGGCTTGTTGGTATCAGTAATAATTTCGTGCATTATTTCATGGGTGAATGTTAGAGTATCCCCTTCTTTGTAAAATATATTCTTGTATTTATTAATAATGTCTGTGATATGCGTTCTTTCTTCCTCGTTCAAGTGACTAAGGTTGATATAATCAAGAAACGGAATCCTAGTAGGCTCTAAGGAGCAAATTGTATATGGATCAAACAGACAACTGTTATTCAATTTTATCTTTTGTTCGTTAACTTCAATATAACCTTCACTTAAGTAAATGTTAATTTTGAAAGAACTTAGAATATTAAGCCCTATAATAGCGTCATAATTCGTACTATCAAAGTCAAAAACATTCCATATTATTTCCTTTGTTGACTGAAATTCGCTGGGGGCAGGGGATATGATTTTCATTTTTATTACACTGGAACCACTTAATGTCGAATAGTATTCCGGTTTGGTAAGAATTTTTTTCTGATTGGTAAGGATATTTGGTTTTATTAAGCTGGTTGTTGACCCAGTGTCAATTAAACATCTAATTGTTTGGTTGTCTATTGTTATGTTAACTACCGGTAATTTCTGTGTTGAGGCTGATTGTGAAAATTTGTATTAACTTGGCCTGAATTTGGTCCTGGTCTATTTGGGTTAGAATGACTATAGGTTTTTTTATTAAGGCTTTGCTGATTTTGGCTAAACGGTTTTTGGTTTGAATTTTGAAATCTTTCGTTTAGATTATTTTGAGAAGTGCCATCTTGTGAGTTAGGCAAGGAATTGGAGTTAAAGTTCCATTTCTTTCTATGTTGAATATGAATTGCTCTATTATCATCCAATAATTTTAATTTTGAATACTTATTATATATGTCTATTAAACTACTATTTACATCAAGGTGAACCCTAACACAACAGTCTATTTTTTCTAGGAGTAGTTCTTTTAAATCAGAATCTACTCTGTCTGGCTTATACATATTTGGTTTATCCACATCAAAATCAAAGATTTCACTGATAGTGAAACTAGCTTCTTTTGGAATTGAAAATAATTCTCTTAGATTACTAACCTTAACATTTCTGCAATAGTTATATACCTCAGAGTAAGTTTTTGAAGGCTTAAAATGTTGTCTCAGCGTGTCTTTTATTTCTTCCCAATTGATGTTGTCTCCAGTCAGTTGCCTTATACACTTCGCAGCTTCTCCTTGAATTTTTTCGTTTACCACAATCCCTAGAGCGTATTGAAATAGATATTGATCTCCTCCATAGAGCATTTTTGCTGACTCCACCGAACGAATAAACGACGATAAATTGTAGTTTCCATTCCCTTCAAAAGGTTTAAGCAAACGGAATCGTTCAAGAACCTTATCGGAGGGCATGGAAAATATTGAATGCTGTTGTTCCCGTTCAATTTGTTGTCGCTCCGGTTGTTGTTCCTGCTGATGGTTTCTCTGCTGTAGCTGTTGTTGTTCTTGATGCTGAATTTGTTCTTCTTGTCGTTGAATGATCTTTATTTTCATTAATATTCTTAACCTACTACACTGCTACAATATTTCTTATGACCTACTTAGTACTACTCACATACGTAGTCACCAATCTGCGTTAATTGGCAATCGGAAATGCGAAATTATGAATGAGCGTTGTGGACAACAACGATCGAATTTCCAGAATGCTATGAACTTCGTTGTGCTGATGCAGCAACGAAGGCAATTAACGTATCGAGCTGACTATTTCGACAGTTTGCATTTTGGGGTGAGTAACACGCGCGAGTTAAATACAAAAGAAACACACGTTCTGTTGTGCAGGTCCGTCAAGACTGCCACAACTTTATTCATTCCAATTACAATACGATATCATATCACAATAAATAGTAAGGTCAACGCGTTCACCTTCCGTTGGCCTTCGATTAGTGATTTCATTGATTTCATCGTGTCTGCTGATTTGCATTTGTGTAACTTCACCCCCCTTTGATTGGGAATTCTCCTGAATTTCATGAGAAATGTTAGGTTTTACACTTTCTTGTATGTTCTTAACGACAATTTTTAATTTATTATTTTTATTTCTTAATATTAATAGAATAATACATGCTACAATTATTAGTGCTATTACAATTGTTGAACTTATGACATAATTTGCATTTTTATGGTACTTTAATTCTTGAATTTCTTTCATGTTTTCAAAATGCTTCAAAACAATATTTTCAAATGAAATTGACTTTGTAAAATTGTATTCAATATCATCAAAGTAATGATATTTTGCTTTAATTTGGTAATTTTGATTTGAAAATGTCTTATTAAGTACTTGAATAGTACAGTTATTAAAATTAATTAACAAATGTCCGGTTAAATTTAATTTTCTATCGTCACAATAATTGAGAATTTCATCTCCATTCATATTTACACATATAATAGTTTCTTCGTCAATTATCCTTATTTCCTTCTTATAATTTTCTCTAAACTTACAATTACTTAAAGTTACACAATTACTAACTAATTTTAAGTCATTTATATATACTTGATCCTTGAACTCATATTCAACATTTTTATATTCAACAATTTTTTGATCTTCTTCTATTATTTCAAGGCCTTTCTTAGTTGGCATACTAATTAAAAGCTTTAGTTTCACTTCTACAACAGACGTAGGCATTTTAATTGCGATTAATAAAACATTGTCCTTAAAGCTCATCATTCCTAGTTTTGAATGCTTTATTTTGTAATAATCTATGTCGAACTTATTTATCTCTTCTGGGGTTAGTATTCCTGGATGTAGAATATTATGTTTAGTTGAGGCAACATTGTCTAATATTTGATCTATTTTATCTTCTAATAGTTTTAATTTTATGATCTGATCTAATTTTATTTGCTGATATATTATATTTTTCTGCATACTATCTGATTGGTTGATTGCTTTCAAAATAGTAACCCTATCTCCTTCAATGAGTTTCTTTAAGTCAGTTATAGTTTCATTAAAATAATTGTTAATCCTAATTTGTTTGTTTAATGTGTCTATTGAGTTGTGGTTATTTGTTTCTATAGTTTTCATGTGCCCTAAAATGTCATTTCGGTCATTATCGTCCATTGTTCCAAATAACCATTTGCTTGCTGTACCTACAAACTTTGCTGGTCCCCTTCTTTTTCTTTTGGTAAGAATAGTTGAGATTTTTGACTTTACAATCTGTATTTCCCTAATTAAAGCTTTATCAACACCAGTCGGTACTTGCCTTAGATTATCTTCAACTTGTTCGACGGCTCCCTTTAATTCCTGCAGGTCAATAACATGGAGGATTGTCGTAGTCTCATTGATCATCTCTATTGGTCCCATATTTGTTTGACGTACCCATTATTGATCTCCATTGCTGTAAGAATCAGCTTGGTTTGGACTGCCAGGATGAGTATGACCAGTAGAGTTGTTAGGAACATTAACATCTGTAAATTTATTCGGTCTTTTAACTGTGGTGGGATGAACATTGATCAATTCCTTTTTTCTATAATAAGGTTCATTCTTGTGCCTTAAATGTTTGTAATTTCTGATAAAACCTTCATCCCTATTTTCTATATAATCTTCCTTAGCTACATTCCTCTTATTTAAAATGTTTTCTTTCTGTTTTGAAATTTTACTAATTAATACTTCCGGGTCTATGTTCCTAGTTTGGTTCGGACTCATTCCAATTGTGGAATGATGACGGTTGTTGTAAACTAAAACGGCTTTATGCACTTTCCGGACAGTTGTAAGCTCTTGGTCTTTAATTGTTAGTAGAATTTCTAATAAAGTGGAATGAAAGCGTTCAATATCAGAGTTTCCAGTACGAGAACTCGGCATGGTAAAGTGAACTTCGATGTTCTTTTCTTTGAAAAATTCTTTGATATTCTCAGATATAAATTCGTTATCGCAAATAATTTTTCTAGGTTTACCGAACTTTGTTAAATGTTCCTCAATAGCTTCTATATGCCTGCTTTGTTAGTTTATCAATGAAAGTAAGGAAGAAAAGCTTGTTAAAGTGATAAACGTCCATATGCAGAATATCGTCGGCAATAGAAGGGGTTTCCGATCTTTTAAATTTTGGTTTGAGAGGTTTTCTGTCGTACTTGCCTTCCTGACATGTTTGACAGTTTCCAATAACTTTCGAAATTTGTCTAATAAGTCCTGAGTAATACAATCTGTTTTTAAGTGTGTGATGAGTGATTACTTTCTCTTACATGATAAAGAGCTTGCAAATTTCTGACTCAGTTCTGATTTCTTCAGCTCTCAGTGTGTACTTAATAAACGAGATGTTTTTATATCCTCTAAAAAGGCCTATCAGACATTGTTGAACTTTATTGTACTCTGAGTACGGTAGTTCGGTATAAATACCTACAGTTCCCTTTTGTAACACTCTCTTGAAAAGATCTTTCCAATATGACTTATTCTTAGTCATATCTAATTGAATGATTTTTCTACCATGGATTACCTCTTCCTGTACTGTAACAGAGTTTGTTAGAATTAATTGGGTTTTGCATTTATTAACAATATCTTCCTTTATAGGAAAATGATCTGCTTGTTGTTCAGGTGCAGAATGAACTGTCGCTTGGTTCGATTCGGTTTCCTCATCTATTTGAAAATTTGAACTTGAACTCAGACAACTTAAGAAGCCACCGCTGATTTCTAGCGGAGAACTCTTTTCCGTTGTATTTTTTGTTCAAATACTTTATGGGTTGATGGTCAGTAACGATTTTGAATTTATTTCCCCAAAAATATGACCTAAAATATGTCACAGACCAAACAATAGCTAAGAATTCCTTATCGGTAGGCGAGTAGTTCTGTTCATGATCATTTAACGACCTAGATGCATAGCAAATTGGCTGACCCTCTTGGATAAGCACAGCACCCATTGCAAAGTTCGAGGCATCTGTAAACAACGTAAATGGTTTTTCGAAATTCGGAAATCTAAGTACGGGGTAGTTTATGATATTTTGTTTAAGCGTTTCAAAGGCCTGAATGTATTCGGGATCGCTAATATTAATCTTTGCACCTTTTTTCAAAAATTTAGTCATTGGATACGCTATTTTCGAATTTTTTTTACAAATTTTCGTTAAAATCCGGTGACTCCAAGGAATGCTTTTAGCTCTTTTTCCGACGATGGCAATTTGTAATTTGCTATACATTTGACCTTTTCTGGATTCGGTTTCATGCCTTCTTCTGTTAATATGTGGCCTAAAAATTCTGTGTCCTTTTGAAGAAAAGAACATTTATCAAATTGCACCTTCAGGTTATGTTTAGCAAGGACATTGAAAATTGTAGTAATGGCATGGAGATGTTCTTCAAAGCTTGTGGAAAATATTAGAATATCGTCGAGATAGACGATGCAGATCTTGTTTATATAGTCCCTTAGTATTTTATTCATCAACCGCTGGAATCTCGCTGGGGCGTTCTTGAGGCCAAAAGGCATCCGAGTAAACTCATATAAACCGTTTGGAGTTACAAATGCATATTATTATCTAATATACTGTCAATATTAGGTAGAGGGTATTTGTCGTCGAACGTAATATCGTTCAATCTTCTATAGTCCACACAAAGTCTGAATTTTTGTTTTCCTGATTTATTTAACTTTTTTTTACAACTACTATGGGGGAAGAATATCTACTATTCGACTTCCTAACAATGCCCTGCTTCTCCATTTCTGTAACCTGTTTCCGAACTTCTTCTTCATGTTTCGGAGGCAGTCTATAAAGCCTTGAGTTGATTTGTTGATCAGTGGTTGTTCTAATCTCATGCATGATTGAATCCGTATTCGTAAGCTTATCCCCTTCTCTGTAGATTAAACTCTCATACTGTTTCAAAATGTTCGTTATTTCTTCTCTCTCTATTGGGCTCAGATGTGAAGTGTCTATTTCCTGCTTTTGTTGATAATTTAGTTCATAACAGTCTATTATCTCGTGATCTTCTGAATATACCTTTAAACTAACAGATACGTTTTTTATAATAATGTCCATTCCCAAAAGAAGATCATAGTCTTTATCTGTAAGTGGCATTTTATACCATTTCAACTTACTATTAGAACTCAACCGAAATTCCTTGGGAACATCAGTAATAATGATCTTACCATGTTCCTTAGTTCTATTATTTACTGTGTTAATGAACATATATTTTCGATGGAGATGGAGATGGAGAGATGGAAAATATTTATATATTTATATATTTATATATATTTATATATTTATATATATTTATATATTTATATATATTTATATATTATATATACAATACTTTCTTTTTAATAAACCAAACTGATTTTTAGTTTGATTTATCAAATCGAGAGAGTTCCGTTTCGCGACTGCGCCAGTTAAATACAAAAGAAACACACGTTCTGTTCTGCGGGTCCGTCAAGACTGCCACAACTTTATTCATTCCAATTACAATACGATATCATATCACAATAAATAGTATGGTCAACGCATTCACCTTCCGTTGGCCTTCGATTAGTGATTTCATTGGCACCGGAAAGAGGCGTCACCTTACTTATGGGTTGCGAAGCAACACAAATGTTCCGTCGTCGAGTCTGCTGACTTGCATTTGTGTAACTCGCGTACGTTTCGGAGAACCATCGGACGTGGGATACACATTTGGCTAAGGTCGCTTATTGTACAGCATGATGTATTGGGGGTGACCCCATACTATGCAAACTTCGGGCGAGATATGACAACGTCGGGAACGAGACCGGGAATAGGAGCAGGAAACGGGAGAAACAATGGAGAGACCGAAGAAGTCGGCGAACGCGACGCCGACACCGCGAATGTATCGGGCGACATGCCCTCGGGGCAAGAGGAATCGACGGAAGATACCATGACGGATATGACGGCACTCGGTAGGAGGTTCGAAGAGCTGGGGTTAATATTGGTAAGAAGTTGACTGTAGCAATACAGAAGACTTCGAACCAATACAACCTGAGGCGAAGGGACGTCCAGTACCTACCGAACGAACTGGTATGGCGACGGAATATGGTGGACCTCAAGCCATATCGCGATCGAGATTAAAGGAACGACGGAAGAGTTCCCACGTTCGAAATTTGTACAACAACAGACGATGGAACAAACATACATACAAAAAACGACAAAAAAAGAACTGCGTATAAACATTGAGAAAAACGTATAAACATAAAACAATAACCCAGCAAATCATATGCTAATACCATGAACATTATTAAAACATAACAAACAACATAATGAACATCTAAATGATTAACAAGCAGGCAAACAAACTACTAATCAAACCCCGAACATATCTTTGGGGCTGTACAGAGAAAGAAAGAAAGAACAGCTGATCGCCAAGAAATGAACTTCCAAAGTCAATGAATGGAATCAGTCGTTCACAGACTTTCAAAGCGAACATATGTGATTCAGCTTAGTGCGTGGTGAAGGACAAGTAAAGGAATAATTCTAATATTAAAAACCAATTGAGTGCAGTGGCCAAGTGCAATTAGTGTAAGACTCGTCGTTCACAGACCTCCGTGGTATAAAGACGTGTTTCGGCTTAACGAGAAAGTAAAAACATAAAGTGTAGTGCGTCTAGTGCAAAAAAAGATAGTGACTTTTACAAATAGATAGTGGCCTGGGTGGTAGATCCACTGCTTGTTCGCTTTGCAAACACAGATTGTTCAATTACAGACCAGCTTCCTTCAGCAGACAGCCCTTAGACTTCGTCTATTCGGTGCTGTTCAGCGAGCCTAACGCGCAGATATAACGGGCTCACGCGCAGCAAGAACCCTTAAGATCCTAGCAGTGAATGTTAATTCGCTTATTAGGATCGAGCGAAAACTAACTCTGTCTCAATTGTTGCAAACCCATAATCCTGACGTGCTGATGGCTAGCGAAACTAAGCTAAACCAGACGCGCAAACTCAGGTACAAAAACTACCACATAGTTATAAGAGATTGGCCCCAATCCACTCGAGGGGGTGGGGTCGCTCTTTTAATTAAAAAGAATTTTAGTCACAAGGTGATATATACTCGTAGCAATGAGGTGCGGAGGTTTGGTGTGCTGGAGGCATGTATCGCGCGCATCGCTCTCCAAGGTGGGAAACGATTGTTCGTGACTGCCGCCTACGCACCGGACGCTCGAAACTCGAACTTCATTTCGGAGCTCGAGGCTCTCTTCACTAGCCTTCGCTTAAACTCGGAGGAAAACTATTATATCCTAGCCGGTGATTTGAATGCAAAGCACGGGTAACAGTGTCCAGAATAAGAGGAGAAACGCTCTGCTAGAGTTGATGGAACAGAATTGAGTTCAGGTTTGATTTGCTTGCACCTGATAGACCATCGTTTCCCAGAGGCGGGTCGTATCTGGATCTGATGCTTATAGAAAGACGACTTACGTTACTGAACGTGGAACGACACACAAGGAACTGTTTAACCACTGTGGACGTACGACAGTGATCACTGTGGTCTCGCAGCGGTTACTCAGCTCCCAAACGAGCTGGAGGAACTGGAGGAATATGTCCAGTCGTATCCTTATGATTATAATAAGGCACGCTGGCCACGCTTCTCTAGAGCCTTATCCAGAGAACTACGACGACATAATAAAACGTACAATGGACAAAATTATACCGAAGGTAGCACAAACCGATGACGGCGACGTCTATCGAAACGCTACCATCGATGCACTCCACGTGCAAAAGAGTAGACTGCTGTCAAGACTCAAGCTCTTGCACAGACGTTTTACAGATCCACAAAACGCTGAAGTGCGGTCATTGAAGTCGGAGATCAAAATACTCCAACAACTAATTCGCTAACAGTACAGCCTAGCTGTAAGCTTGCACTGGGGCAATAAGATTGGCAATAACCCGGGTATGTTCCCGCAAGTAAATAAAATCTTCCGGAGAAAAGATCAGAACGACATTCAGACCGTTCGACTTGACAGAACGACAAATAACGCGAACTTACTGACGTCAGTTGGCATCGATCCAGATGGGGCAGTGCTCGACAACGACTTCTTCGTAGTTGAGGATCCCCAGGAGAAGGTGAAAGCAATTGGTGCTGTCTTCCAGGAAGTGTACACAGTCAACGAACCCCGTTGTCGTAACCACGACTTGGAGAACAGAGCCTTGCTGAACCAGTTCTATCTCCGGAATGAGATAAATCAATGGCGATCTGAGAACCCTGGTTTCACCATGTTCAATGACGATTTTCTGGCAGATAATGTCGTCGCCGATGATGGAACCAACTCCATCCTTATCTCGAGAGATGAACTCCAGGGTATCTTCAACTCACTAAGGAAGAAGAAGTCAGTGGGAATCGATGGTATACAGAATATTGTTCTGCGCCATCTCCCCTCCGAGGCGGTGGATGTATACACAGTCCTGTTTAACAATGCGCTGAGTAATGCTTATTACCCAGCCCATTGGAAAACGGCGGTGGTACAACCGATCCCTAAACGGGACAAAGATACTTCAATCCCGACAAATCTCCGGTCGATAACTCTTCTTCCGTGTATAAGCAAAGTCTTTGAGAAAATTGTCATTAGAACTCTGAAAGAATGGGTTGAGGAAAAACAAATTATACCGGATAACCAATTCGGCTTCAGGGCGGGCCATGATACCACACATACCGCGTCCAAAACGGTATCCGACATTCAATGGAATAATAACAAGACCGAATGCACGGGTGCCTGCCTGATAGACATGGAGAAGGCGTTCGACACCGTATGGTTAGAAGGCCTTTTCCTCAAGTTGGTCAGGCTGGGTATCAGTAAACCATTGCTATATATGATCTATGATATGATCACAGGAAGGAGGTTCGTTGTGAAAAATGGCAACGTAACTTCTACCACAATATTCCACATAAAAAATGGGTTGCAACAGGGGGCAGTTGGTTCGCCGATTCTGTTCGCTATATTCACTAGCGATCTTATAGGTTCAATGCCAAACTTAATAGCGTATGCCGATGATCTGATAGCGTACAGATCAGGTCCTAAGGTCGAAGTAATAAATATCTTGTTGCAGCGTGACTTCGACAAAATTCAGCGATTTTGCGACGACTGGAAGTTGAAAATCAACTTCCGGAAGTGTGAAACTATTCTGTTCAGAACCCCGCTGTCCAAGGCCTCGGGGGATACGAAAAGAAACTGGCGCAAGTTCGGCATAGTTGACCCGCAGGGGGAGCCGTTAGCAGTGAAAAGTGTAGTCAGGTACTTAGGCATTTTTTTGGATCAGTATCTATATTTCGACAGACATATAGCTGCTGCTCTGACGAAAGCCAAGAAAGCCTTTGCTGTGGCAAGAAGGTTGTTTTATAGCAGCCAACTTGATACCAGAGTGAAGGTAATCTGCTACATGGCACTCATCGGGCCAGTCATGGCATACGGTTGCCCAGTGTGGTTCAACGTGAGTCCTTCCCAGATGGAACAGATGAGGGTGTTCGAGAGGCAGTGTCTTCGGGCCTGCCTCCGTTTGTATCGCACACCCGAATCCGAGTACAAGAAAGTCTATCCCAATGAGGTCTTGTACAACGAGGCAAACCTGATCAGGATAGATAATTTTATTATTAAGCTGATTCGAAGGCATGTTGCACGAGCTATGACTTCAACCAATGGTCTGATCTTTGGGGCTTACTACCCCAATATAATGTACAATGAGAAGGTGCGCCTGAACGGCTTTATTCCTCCCGAAGCATTCCTCTATTTCAATGAGAAAGGCCTGATCCAGGATATGGAAGGATGTCCTATTATCTTCCATGTCGTACGCCGAACAGTGGACAGGCGACTCCAATACGAGCCGGACGTCGTTCGCAGCCACGAAGATCTTCTTTGGTTCAGCAGGGCGATTTCTGCCCGGGACAGGACAGAGTGTGCCAAAGAACGGCATTTTTAATGGTGGTTGCACCAAAATCAGCCTTCGCCACCGCTAACCTCGTAGAGCAGTATTTTTAGTTGAGCTTTGGTGGCCAATTTACATAGTTTAGGTTATAGTGTAAGGTAGAATATGAAAAAAAATTCAAAATACAAAAGACAAAAAAAAAATATATAAAAAAAATATGTAAAAAAAAGAAAACAAAAAAAAATACAAAAATACAAAAATAAAAAAAAACAAACAACGTACAAAACACAAAAAAAAGGTGCACCACGGAGTATTAAATGTATGAAATGCATACATTGTACTTACGATCTGGTGCACGCGACCGTATGCTGTTACGGACATACTCGTAGTTAAGATAGTCTTTTAAGGTTGTTCGTATGTTAGGATAAGTTATTTGAAGTTAGGTTAAGTAGTTTTAAGAAAAAAAAATGAATTTTGTACTGAATTTGTACTGTAAGTTTTGAATTCTTTTAAAATAAAAAAAATAAACTCATAAAAAAAATCCTTGCGCCGAAAGGCAAATTAGAATAAGACTAGGTTAGCTTAGAGCAGTTAGTAAAACTCAGGTTTAGTTTAATATAAGCTAGTTTTAAGTATTTTATGTCTAGCATGTAAGTAATTATGATTAAATAAAATAAAATTACATATACAAAAAACAAAAAATTAGTGTAAGACTCAGGAGTGAGTGGACAGGGGTTCAAACCCCGGCGGGGGACAAGTAAAAATTGCTACGCGTTTTTTTCTTATAATAACATTAAAGTAATTACAAAATATAATAATAATAAAGACTGTGTCGTCACATTACGTGGGACCGAACTGCCGGAGGTCCCGGTTTCGCCCGCGGAAAAAGTGACGGATGACGTTGCGGCAAAGTTACGCCACACGGAATTGCCAGCGATTCCCTCGTTTCCTCCGAATCGGAGGACGAAGATGATGAGATGGAGTGCCTTAACGAAAATATACGTTGACTCCAACAACCCTCCCCCCCACGAAGGTCGTTAGCTGCCTTTCCTGGTCTTCTTCCAACTCTGCTCTTTCCATTATTGCAGACACCGATAGGGTAGATTGCTTACGGAAATTTCATTCGCCGGAGCCCCCAAAATCAAAGTTTGGGGCAGAGTTGGAATGACTAACCAGTCTAACATGATGGCTTCTCCTCGCACCTCCAATGGTAGACACAATGTCCCCGCTACACCTACTCCTGCACCATTAGCTAAAAAGGCCCTACTCGTATTTCCCTGCGCTAAGCTAAGTCCTAATCATTCTAGAGTTCTCCACCCGTCGCTACATACCATCATAAGCGATGACCCGGAATCTATAAGCCCTACCATCCTAACACCATGGAGCTAACTCTTTACTGATGACGACGCTCCTGCCCAACTGATGCAAGAGGTTGTTGCTCTTTTCCCGAACACTTACGGCACTCTCTGCGGATTACTCCGACACCCGTTGCGGTGGGGTCTCCAGGAGCGCATCGTTATCCTCAATTTTTATTGTGACCGCTTCACGGTCCTGAGCGAACTTGAACGGGTTTGAGTGAACCGCGCCGCTCCACCATTTTAGACGCTTCAGCGATTTCTTCATCGCTTCAACAGTGCCGGCCGTCAGCCCCCGACATACGACCTCATAGGCCAACTCCTCCTGGGAGAGCCTATTGATCTCCATAGTCAAAAGGAAGGCAAAACTCAAAATGTGACCCCCATATCGATAAGAGGAAACTCAACCGGAGTGATGAGACTCCAAAAGGAAGAAACAGTTCAAGAAAAGTTCAACAAGAGAGGATAAAAATCAACCCTAAACAGAAGCGAAAACACCAACCTCAAAAGAGAAAGATTTTGATCTCCCACAAACAAAAACCCGACAACTGAGTGTTAATCGATCTTATGCTCAAGCTCAATCAGTCCATAAAAAACAGCTGAGAGAAAAAAAAAACGGGAACAACCCGAGCAGAATAAACACCTCAAACGAAAATTATCAAAGGGCACCTCGCCCAAAACCTTTCGAAAGGCAAAAAATACAATATCAATACAATCGGCGGAAGAATGTCGCAGCGGAAGCGCAAGAAAACCCAAAAACTACAAGATCTAAACCGTAGTAAATAAGAAAAAGAACTGTGTAAAATAAACTCACTACCTTATTAGTTCAGAATTGTCTTTATTTATTATTAAGTGGACTGTAACATTTAAGATTATGCATGCATACACACACAGGATCGGATGATCTTGTGCGGTAGATTATTCCTTTGTGCGCTTATTCTCGCACAGGCTCTAGTTCTATATTAAGAATATTGAACAAACTGTGTATATATAAAAGAAAAAAAAACGAACCCGTCGACCAGAAATAACCAGCAATAATTAGAAAAGAACTTATAGAAATAACCAACACCTACAAAAAAATTAAAGGAAAAAAAATATAAGCAATTATTAAAAAGAAATATAAAATAATAATAAGACTGTCTTCTCCTAATTTAATTTTACAATATATAATTTATCTTTCAATTTAAATTCTATAGATTTTAATAAATATATAAAGGAAAAAACATAAATAGAATATATTAAATACACACATATATATTAAAAGTATATGTATATATGTATATATAGGAATATATATAGGAAGGAAAACGTTGTTATTTATTTTTTTAAAAATGTTATTTTTTTGTTTTCCCAAACGCCACTCAAAAACTTATATCTAAAAAAAGACCTTAAGGTCTTTAAAACTGGCCCCACGTTGGGCGCCAAAAATGTCGCGTGCCGCATGAGTGGTGGTCCCAAAAGACCGCCCTACCCGACTGCTCAGCTGGGGCGGGTCTCCAAAAACTGGCACAACATTTTCCAACACAAAAAAAATCCAAAAAGTTCCAACTTCCCAAAGCAAGTGGGCGCTACGTCGTCTTTCGACGGGGACGACGAGACCCTGGGGAGCTTATACACTAACAACACCAAAAAACCCAACTTCGACGTCCTTCTTTTGGCCTTGGTTCTACGAACCTTGGCCCACGCGTCGATTCAAGTGAATCGACTTTTGACCAAGCGAATTACTCGGTGGCGAACTATCCCCGAACGACGAACACCCAACTCAAAAACCAGAGCGGAAGGACACCGGGTGACCGCGAATCCACCGCCAACTCTTCGCGAGGAACCCTTTTGGTGCCGAAACGAAATAGGGGCGCATACCCCGAAGCAGCCCTTTCGCAGCGACAACCAATTTTTTTTTTTTAAATCACGAAGCGGTACTGGAGCTTATGCGCCGTACTGTTCTGTACGCTAACGCCATTGATAGCAAAAAAACACAAGCCCCTAATGGGTACTTTAAGCGGTAAAAAAACTGTTTTTACCACTTTTATAAGCAATTTTCTTACAATTTACTTTTTTTTTACTATCTTTTACTTTCCGCGCACACAGTTGACTGTGCAACCTTTAATTCTTTCTTTTGTTTCCTTTGTTTTTTTTTCTCAATTTTGGGACAGCACGTCCCCTACCTCTGATAGCCAAGAAAAGAATGCCTTCCAAAATCTGTTTTCCGCTTAGAATTCCCCAGTCTGCAAAAGCTCTTCTTTTGCAAGCAGAGAAATTCCAAGCTATACTCACACATATATAACATTCACTCCGATGATTGGGGGCATTCAACATTTATTGCATTACGCACTCTCACCTTCCATGCACTCTCAATTTTGCCTTTTCGGCACAGTCACACCATTCCCTCACGCATATGCATACGCTGCTACGGAGCCGGCAGCAGATCGTCACTGGGACCTTTCTCCTCTTTTGCTCTCTTTTACTTTTCTCCTCTTTTTTTCTCTAGGGAGATTCCCATAGCCACACGAATAGCGGCTATAGCTCGCGATCATAAAGCCCCTTGACCAGCCTTCCATGGTACGGGTGTATATTTTGTTGTTTGCCGACTCCGTGCATTATGGACATATGCAGACGGCTGACCTTGGCTGCCAATGGAAAGGAAATCACCTCCAGCACACTGACAGCCTCCCTCGCCGCCCCCTTTCTCGCTGGCATTCACTCGACAGTCGATCGTGGCTGCTAATGCAAAGGGAATCACCTGCAGAGCATTAGCAACCTCCCACCCCGCATCTCTCTCACCCTTCAGTCATTCCGTACATTGACTTTGGAAGTTCATTTCTTGGCGATCAGCTGTTCTTTCTTTCTTTCTCTGTACAGCCCCAACGATATGTTCGGCGTTTGATTAGTAGTTTGTTTACTTGCTTGTTAATCATTTATATGTTCATTATGTTGTTTGTTATGTTTGATTTGCTGGGTTATTGTTTTATGTTTATACGTTTTTCTCGATGTTTATATGCATTTCTTTTTTTGTCGTTGTTTGTATGTATGTTTGTTCCGTCGTCTGTTGTTGTAAATACCTACATATCTTTGGGATCGTTGTACGACGGCGACTTCGGAAGAAATGGGAGGTTCCGGGGATGATGCCATTGACCCGATTAACTACTTATTCGTACAATTTAGTACCCGGATAAGTACCCCCTGTTTCCGCGAGACCTATCGTCTCCCGCTCAGATCTACCAACAGGGGTAACGTTTGTGGCGGAGGATTGGGGAATGGGAAACTTAACCTCTTCTTTGGGATGGGGTTGGGTAGACGAGACAGATAGGTTTTTTGTAGCGTGTAATTTGTACGCGACAATTGTACAGCAAATGTACCTTCCTGACATGGAAATCACCTTCTGCTCAGACAGTCAAGCAGTCTTGAAGGCATTGAATTCCCATCTCGTAAACTCCAAATCCATCAAGGACTGCATTAAAGAGCTTAAAAGCCTGAATCGCCACAAAATCCTTCTGTGCTGGGTTCCTGGACACTCCAGCATTGAAGGAAACGAAAAGGCAGATGAACTGGCGCGGATAGGTTCAAGTTCAAGCGCAGAATTGGCTGACAATACTATCCATCCTCCTATTAGCTCAGACAAAAGACTCATTGAGCAAGTATCTGTGTCATCAGCAAACGAACAGTGGCAAAGCCACCCAGGCTGCATTATATCCCACTGCTTATGGCCCAAATACAATATCAACAAGACCAAATCCCTCATATTCAACAATAAGAAAATCATATGCATCTTAATAGGGGTTCTCACTGGCCACTGCACGATAGATGTAAGAGACTAAGCTAAGAGACTAAGCCTCCCGGCGAAAGATTTCTGTAGGAGCTGTAGGGGCTGTAGGGATGAAGAAGAAATTGAACGAGTGGTACATCCTTTGCCATCGCCCTGCTCTACTAGAATGATGGCTCACTCACTTGAAAGCAAGATTCTTTCACGAGCTCTGCGATGTGGTGAAGGTACAGATCCGTGACCTAAGGAAATTTCTAACTAGAACGGGTGGTTTTGGTAATTGCATACTGACCCTGCGTTAATTCTCGGTAAGCATGCAATCCTTACAGGGCATACACAATGGACCTTCACCGCCCATCCACAGTTGATAGGGCGACGTGAAAGATAAGAGGTACCGCTTTTTTGTCTTGTATCAGACCGTACTTATCGAAATGCAGAAATTATTCTGGGGAGACGAAGCCGATATAACGTGATCAGATTATTAATCGAGTTCATCGCTCTGGCAGTATGACCTAGAACCATCTTTAGCAGAAAGTTATTTACCCTTATCATGTTCGCCCTGTTGTATAGGACCTCAATGGAATAGAATTGTCTGTACTGGGACTCTGGTGTTCTGTAAAGGCGAAGGCAGGTCCTAAGACAGTCCCTCTCAAACACCCGAATCTTTTCTATTAAGCATGCACTCACGTTGAACCACCATGTACCAGATTATTTTCACCCTCGCATCGAGTTGGCTTTTTTAATACAGTTTCTTTGTGACGGCGAAAGTACCTCGGGCCTTGGCCAAAGCAACCTCTGCAACGTCGTTCTGAATAGGATGGATTCCCACTACTCGAAGTCGAAGTTTCAACATCCAGTCGTCGCAATTTCGCATGAACGATTCGAAATCGCCCTGCACGAGAGTGGTGATGTCCTCGATCTTTGGCCCTGATTTGTACACTATCAGGTCATATGTACAGGTATAATGTGCATTATTCAGAGCATTGTTAAAGAGAACTGTGTACGTATCAACTATTTCTAGAGGGAGATGCCTTAGCACAATGTTGGAGATCCCGTCGATTCCAACTGACTTTTCCTTCTTAACTGATTTGAAGACCGCTTGGAGCTCTGTCTTCATATGAACGGGGGATGAACCCTTTCATCGGCGATGGCATTATCTGCCATGTTTTCATCATTGAACACGACAAAGCCGCTGTTCTCAGATCGCCATTGTTGCATATCATCTCGCAGTTGAGAGTTGCTAACCAGTACGCTGTTCTCCAGGTCATAGTTCGGTCGAACACTCTCGTTCACCCTATATACTTCCTGAAAGACAGCGCCCAGTGCCTCAACTTTTTCCTGCGGATCTTCGACTACGTAGAAATTGTTATCAAGAATTGTGTTTACTGGATCAATACCTGCAGTTGTCAGTATTTGTTCATTATCCGTCGTTCTGGAAAACTTAACAACCTTGAAAACAACAACTTTGCTTGTTGCTTCGGAAGAATTTATTTATTTGTGGGAACATACTCGGGTTGTTGGACTTTATAGCCCGAATCTTATTGTTCCAATGCAAGTTAACAGAAATTCTGTAGTTCTGATTAATCAGAGTTTGAACGTTTTTAATGAGCTTCTTCAGTTCGTTTTATTGTCTCATCCAATTGTATTAGATACATGTCAATCTCCTCGCTTGACAGGTTTCTATTGGATAGTATGTGCAGCGCATTTGAGGAGAGTGGTCTTGCCAGTTGTCTGGAGAAGCGTGTCCAGCGCGTCCTACTGTAATTGTAGGGATAGCTTTGAACAAACTCTCCTAATTCCGCAATATCGTTCGGGATTCTGATTTCGGCACTGAGTCCGCAATGGTCACTGAGGTACACAGAAGTGTTCAAGCAGCTTACCGTTTGTAGGTTTGTGTCTGTCAGTTGCTATTTTGCTTCTAGCAGCATGAGATCCAGAAACGAGCCTCTTCTGGGGAACGACGAGATCTCCGTCGCTTTCAAATCGAGTTTATACTCGACATTGTGCAATCAAAACTAGTTATATAGCTGGTTCCCCCTATCATTGGAGATTATGTTTTCCCAATATCCATGTCGGGCATTTAAGTCCCCGGCAAGAACGAAATAGTTCTCATCCGATTCCAGCACTAGGCATCGAAATAGTGAATCGAGCTCCGGTATGGTTGTTGTGGTGTGAGGCGAGCCGGAGGAGTAGACCGACACCACATACATCTTTCTCCCACTTCGGAGAGAAATGTATACGATGCAGGCCTCCAACTCCTGAAACCTACGTACTTCACCACTGTACAATACTTTGTGATTAATATTATTTTTAATGAAGATCGCAACACCGCCTCCACCACTGGACTTGGGCCGGTCTCTTCTAATAATATTGTAATTGCTGTGCTCCAATTTGTGTCTCTGTGTTAGCTTAGTTTCACTAATCAAAAGCAACTCTGGACTTTGATCGTCCAACAGTCTGTATTGCTCGTTTCTTTGTTCGATCCTTATCAGTGAATTTACATTCACTGCAAGGATCTTGTAAGTACTCTCCGCCAGCGCACCCATTAGGACGAAGGACGTGCTTGGTTCAAAAACTGTAAACTGTGATTGTTTCGCAAGTAAACTGGCAAAGTATACAAGAACAATGGGTTTATCAACGGATGGAATGATCAAATTGATTATAACCGATAAATGAAACAACAAACAAACGCTTCAATGCATGTAAGTTTATTTGCACTAAACGCATGCAAGACAATACTGAGTCTATCACAATTATTATTGTTGCCTTCGTCTTGGAAATTCAAAAAAAGTTGTCCTCTCCTTCATTTTCGTTCGCCTGTAATTTTCTTATCCATCGTTATCCGAAAGACTTTTTTCGTTGCCCACTTCTCTGCAGTCGTTGACCCCAGCCATTAACAAAAATGCACACACGCACATTACGCAACGAATTCGCTCAGTGGGCGGAGCCATTCGCTGATATGAATGCATGTTTGCATAGCTTAGAAAAGTAGGTGCGTTGTGGGCGGAATTTCTGCGCTTCCAAATTTGGCGATCAGTTGGACGTGTTGTAATAATTTTCCTCGTCATCAGTTGTATTTGGCATTAGTTTTGCCGACGGCAAATGCATAGTGGGTTATGATTTTATTTTCCTATGCTGATGCATGTTGCGTTGCAACATCCTGCCGGGCCGCGGGACGTCAAGGCTGTTATAGATGATAGTCTGGTTTTCTTGTCATCTGTTGTGTGAAGGCCGTGATCGGCATCGGAAGATTCCTGATGCTGATTGCTCGATGCTTTGCTATACTTTAAAACCTATAAAGGTGAGTGGGCAACAGCCCGAGCGGGCGTGGGCACATGTAGAGAGGAAGAAAATATGTGTGGCGAATGGTGTGTGGAAATAATGGATTGATTGGATCTCTGCCCGATTACTTTCAGGAGCTGTGTTTAATGATGACCCAATTAAAAAATGTACTGGAGTTATGATCGACAGGTTCTCTGGATCTTCAGTGACTGGACAGAGTGGGCGAGAATTGAAACATGCCTCCACTTGTGTTAATATGGTTGCGTAATCTTCAAAGGTGAGAGTGTGATGAAGCAAGTGAAAATTGCTACGTAAGCCTTTGTTTGTTTGTTTGAGTTTATTGTCTTCATAAAGAAATTTACAATTTATAAAATACAATTCATTATCAATATTTTATATGCCTCCCAACGACTCCATGGAGTTATCTCTTCTATGCTGGATGGAGCCTTGAAGCGGTAGAGGAGAGTCCATGAAAGATATCGGTTAGGCTTAGAAGATTACTTAAAACATTTAAAATAAAAATTTCTGCAGAAGATTATTCAAAAGGAATTTACATTTAGTTGTGAGTAATTCTTGTTAGTTTTGTGAACACAAATTGATTCATTGTATAATTTTAAAGATTTACAATATTTAATAATACATAATTTTTTATTTGTTGTTTTCGTGCGTGTATCGGCTGGATATTCTATAGAGAGCGTTGAAGTTGATTGTATATAGTCGGAACCACAAAAGAAAGTTGTCGTCTTCCATATGAGTTGTGTATCCTCGGGATCTTCAAGGGTCCATTTGCCCTCTGTCTGGTGTTGACATAATGGTCGGTCGGATGTTTAAATCGTGTGTCGTACGTCTCGTTGATTACATTGAAAAGAAAAAGTTTTCTTACAGTTCATATATTTAAGTTTTCGTTTAGTTTACGATTCTTGTACGATTCTTTGCTCGCCAGAGAATCTTCAATATTTTTTATTTTGAATATTTTTAATATTTTGAATCCTTTGAAGTTCCATTATTCTATATTGCTCTGCATATATCGGAATAAATATCGATCGCCTGTGCAATTGATAACACAAATGTACCGTAGGTATCATTATGAAGTAATGATGGAGGATATATTAGTCTTAGGATAAAACTCAAACGGAAAGCACGAGTCAACAATAATACAAATTTATCATACTTAAAAGTAAAAAAATGCTTTATTCATTATAAATTAGTTATTATTTTTGGTACTTGTGGAGAGAAAAATGACGGAACAAAGTGATATAGTCCTGAATCGGGCAACCAGATCTGGACGGCTAACTGCAGAACACGTAGCGACATTGTTGGCGGAGATTATCAATTTGCTGATGATGATGACGCAGATCATGTGCCGGATAATGATGCTGCCGATGAGGTCGAGTTGGAAGTCGAAGAGGCGTAAAGAGAGCATATACGCCAAGTGCCAACATAACCGTTGACGAGCAATTATTCCCCTACCGCGGCAATATACGCTTCACCCAGTATATGCCCTCAAAACCAGCCAAATACGGCATCAAAGTATGGTGGGCTTGCGATTCCCGCACAAATTATCCTTTGAAGGAAAAAATATATACTGGAAAATTATCTAATGCAGAGCGAGAGGTGAACTAAGGCGAACGAGTAGTGTTATCATTGATACAACGATATCATAATTTCGGTCGCACTATCTGCTGTGATAATTTTTTTACCTTATTGTCTTTGGCCGAGCATTTGCTTCAAGTTGGATTGGCCATTGTGGGAACTGTTCGCTCTAACAAACGTTTCGTTCCGGTTGATTTAAAAAAATCCAAAAATCGTCCATTGCATCAGGCGCTGTTTGGTGTTTGCAATGAGAAATACGCATTATGTTCGTACGTACCAAAGCTAAATAAAGTCGTCATTGTGTTGTCGACAGAACATTATACCTGCGCTACCGACTAAGAAAATACTTAAAAAAAAATCGAATCAAATCTTGGACTATAATGCCAATAAGGGAGGGGTTGACACCATGGACCAAATGATGTCCGGATATTCCTTCAAACGTGGAACCAATCGATGGCCATTGGGTATATTTTACAATATATTGGACATTACTGGTTTGGCTTCGTTTATTATTTACAATCATTTGCAGTCAGCAAAGCAAAGCGACAAACGTCGTAAGTTCTTAACTCAATTGGCCATACAATTGGTTACTCCACATATGGAGATTAGAGCAATGAATGGGCATGTTTCACGCCAACCTCGTATCAAACAAGCAATGAAAAAATTTGGAGTTATTGTAAGTAGAATACTACAGTGCATCTATAACCATTTTTACCTTTCAGTCTCATTAATTCCAACATTCTCTCTCCTTTCAGGCACCAGTTTTGACTACACCATTTCAGATAGAATCACCCACAACCTCTGCATTAGCTGCATCTGCCTTAACTTCATTGTAGAGCCGAAGGCGAACCGCGCAAGTTCGGCTTTTTCTTATATCAGCTCCTAATTTTTTATTTTTTATTCTAACTTCTCGTAGAGTACTAA
Organism: Myathropa florea; assembly: GCA_930367185.1. NCBI lineage: Eukaryota > Metazoa > Arthropoda > Insecta > Diptera > Syrphidae > Myathropa > Myathropa florea. Next base: position 91,652,599 of record OV884002.1, on the reverse strand, counting down.
ATACGACTTGTGTTACGTTCAAACCGGGTTCTTTTTTTTCACGGATTGAAATATTCTGCGAGTTGTCTTGCATTTTGAATTTTCCTCTTTTTAAAGAAATTTAAATTGTATTTTTACATCTATCAAAAACTTATAGACACTCTGTGATTTATTTGCCAAATTGAGTGGTGTTTTCTGAGTGATATTTTTATCTTTCATCTCACTTCATCGCATTCAAGCACATAGCTGTCTGACTCATCTATCCCGGTGAGTTAAATTATTAGTAGATGTTCTGCCTATGAAGCAATTCTCTGCCGACGTACACATTTAACTTTGTACGGGTTTCTTTTCATGTTGGAACTGAATTTTTCTGTACATCTGAGTGAAAAGTGATCCCATCATCTTTCATTTTCATTTGGACTACTATTGGTGTTTTACTTCTCTCCTCCGTGTGAGTACAATTTAGTGTATGATATGCCGTTAAGCAAGGTAGATATTCACCAAACCTTATTTTTTATTATATCCACCAACCACATCATCTTCGGAGCGCTGAGCTTGCTGCACGTGGTAGTTTTTATCTATCCCACAAACCAAATCGCATCCAACACACAATCTGTGGACACATCGGCAGCTACACTTAAACGGAGTTGCCATCGCATCTTTACAAGAAAATTAATAATAATTAGATATAAAATGGATATCGGCTGCAATTACTGCAAACGAACTATAGTTCCAACGACATCTACATTTCGTGTGACGGCTGCCACAAATTGTTTCACACCAAATGTGTGATGCTGTCACCCAGAACTGGAGATGACTTGAGGAGTTCTACCCCCAATGGCCTGCAATGGTTCTGTGCGCAGTGACGCAAGTTCTCAACAGAATCATAATGGCAACTGAGACGATGATGGTGAAAATTGAGCATCGCGCTGTAATTAAATTTCTCACTAAGCAAGGAAAAAGTAAAAAAAAAACTATTCATGAAGAGAGAGGTGGCTGTTTACCAGGGTTCCGCACTTTCATTATCAACTGTGCAAAAGTGGTCAAGTGAGTGGTCAAGTGACCCCCGCTCCGGGTCATTATGATTCTGTTTAACTAGAGATAGAACGCGAATTAATAATCACATTTTTATGAAATTTTACATGAATGCACTAAAATAATAGTATTACTTGATAAATAAGTCAATTTATATATACAACCACAGCTTCACCCCGATACCGAGAATATATTGAACGCCCCTCGTATATCTTAACTCACAAAAGCTTCCTTATGATATTTTCGCCCTTAACGAAACTAATCTTACACCTGATTTTGCCAACAATGAATTATTTACTCCTGACTAATGTTTTTCGAGACGATGGTTTTGAGAAGGAGAATGATTCCTCGGGGCGGGGAGTTCTTTTGGCAGTTCACAACCGATTTGACTCTACCCTAACCAAAACTCATTCATCTAATTTTGAATTTATTTGTGTCAAAATAACTAAGTGCTACATTTTTATTCTCTGTTGTTACATCCGTCCGGCCCAGCCTATGCAGATCTATCAGTTAGCCATCGATGCGATCGATTCTCTGTTTAATAACGCCGATCCTAGCGACACCGTCTTGATTCTTGGAGACTTTAATTGTCCTGATCTTCAATGGACTCTATCAGATGATGAATCCCATTATGTCGCAATTAATCTATCCTCAGATAAGGAGGTTCTTTTTTACGATTGCCTTATTGACTGCAACCTTTACCAGTTAAGCGGTATTACAAATAACTTAGGTAGACAACTGGATCTAATCTTCTCATCAGACACCGATAACTGTACAGTTTCAGCAATAAGCCATCTTCTCTCCAAATTGGACCATTACCATCCACCCCTATCTCTTACTGTTTCCTACAACAACATCCGAATACTCGTACAGCTTTAATTTTCGTAAGGCTAACTTTACTAAACCTCGCAACCTCTTAGGTTCTATTAACTTCGATAGTTTTTTTGTGGATTCACATTATATTTCTATTGATAGCTCACTTGAAAAATTTTACTCCGCAATTTTTGACTGTTTCATGCAGTCCGTTCCTTTCATGCCCCAAAAGAACTTTTCTTCATCTCCACCTTGGTATAAAAGGTATAAAAGGGTATAAAAGGAATAAATTGACGTACTTTTTTAGAAACCCGCTCGAACCTAAATTTTTCTAATTATCTTCACGCCTACTCCGCTTTTTCCGAACTTTGCGAATCACTTAATCAGCAATACATGGACCGAATGCAGTTTGGCATAATTTTTGACCCCAAACGATTTTTTCACTTTATTAATACTAAAAAGAAATCAGATAATTACCCGGCGACTCTGACTTTCTCTGATATATCTTCAAATGATCCTTGTTTAGTCGCTAATTTATTCGCTGATTTCTTTAGTCAGCCGTTCTCTAATCATGTAACTGAAGCCGATCATTCTTACTTCTCATATACGAAATATTTTGCCCGAACATTTTTTACCTCAGTTGACTCAACCGCGGCAATCGTGAAGAATAAGATTGGCAAACTTAAAAATGAATATTCCGCTGGTCCAGATGGCCTTCCTGCTGTAGTTCTGAAAAAATGTGCAAATTACTTATCTCAGCCTCTAGCGACGCTTTTCCGTCTCTCTCTCTCACAAAGTGTCTTTCCTAAGGCTTGGAAAAGCTCTTTTATAATCCCCTTACATAAAAAAGATCAAAAAAATGTTTTTTCACTGTAGGTCTGTCGTTTCCGTCCATCAACACGAATTTCTTAAGGGAAGATCAACTACGACAAACCTGACAGAATTCGTGTCCAGCACCTTGTGCGCATTGGAAGATGGCAAAGATGTTGATGTTGTCGCTACCGATTTTAGCAAAGCTTTTGATAAAATCTCACACGCGATTATACTTCTGAAACTTAAAGCTCTTGGCTTCCAAACAGAGTTTATTGCGTGGATCAAGTCATACCTTGAAGAGCGACAATATAAAGTAATTTTTAGATCCTCTGTTTCCAATTCTTTTGTAGCCACATCTGGGGTCCCCAAGGGCAGCCATCTTGGTCCACTGATTTTCATCTTAACAATTAACGTCGTGGATAACTTTATTAATTATTCTCGTCTTTCAGTTTATGCGGACGACATAAAAAATTTTAAGGAAATTTCTATCTCCGCTGACTCGTATGAACTTCAAATTCAAAAAATGTTCTTGTTCTAAATGTTGTCAAATGCCAAGCTATTACATATTCATGTAAGCGCCTTTCGGCTACCCCTCGAACTTATTTTATTGGTGACGAACCCGTTCCCACAGTTACTTTACTGCGTGACTTAGGTGTCATTTGCGATAGAGAACTTAATTTTCGTCCCCATATCGAAAATATTATTAATAGGGCTAATTCTGCCCTCGGTTTCGTTAAACGCTGGTCGAAAGAATTCTCGGACCCTTACGTAACGAAGTCCCTTTACTGTACTTTTGTTAGACCGATTTTGGAATATGCTAGTCAAGTTTGGTCTCCCTATCAGGTTACGCAAAAATATCGAATCGAGTGTGTTCAACGGAGATTTCTTCGTTTTGCTCTCCGTGGACTACCTTGGTCCGACAGATATAATTTACCCCCTTATGAGCATCGGTTGTGCCTGTTGAGCATGCAATCACTCGAAAAACTTAGAAAAGTTGCTGATGTATTATTTGTACACCAGTTATTATCGGGCATCATTGATTGTCCTGCGCTGCTTCAAAAGATATCTTTCAACACCAATCCTCGTTCCCTTAGGGTAGTACCTCTCTTCCATCTCAAGTACCATCGTACTGATTATGGGCGAAACGAACCTCTGTCGCGAATGTTGCGTATAACCAACGAGGCCCTAAACACGTTTGATTTTAATACAAACAAGAGCTCACTAAGACATGCCCTTTCCCCCTTTCCTTAGAAAATTGTATATTTCAAGTAGGTTTAAGTAGTCTTAAGCAAAATATTGTAAATAATTTAGTCATAGTTGCCTACGGCTTCTATAAAGTTTGTGAATAAATAAATAAATAAATATATATGCACGTTGCATAACAACAATTTTGAGAATGAATTAATGAATGTATGCATTTTCAATGAATTAATGAATTTAATGTACATGTATGTACATATGTATGTATATGTAGGTACAATATATTTTGAATGAAATAATGAATGAATACGTACATACGTTCGCATGTGTATGTACAATAGATAAAAGGAAACTAGTAATGAATATGTATAGGTATGTACAATGTGTATATTTTTTTGAATAAATTGACAATGAATGTACATATGTATTTAAAACAGATAGAAGAAAATTAATACATGAATGAATATGTGCTTATACAATAGATATTAGAAATTAATGTTTTATATATTCAGGAAACATTGCTACTATTTCACATAAGGTTATCCAAATCCAAGGTGTCATTACTACCAGCTACTAAGCTACATGATAAATACAGATTAATTCGAAAGGTTGTTATCCCTGTAGGTGTGGTATGCATGCATGTATTCCTGTATCATATGCACTTTAGAAATAGCGTTTGAAACATAAGCAAGCATCGACATTAATTTTATAGGAAGTAACTAGGTAAATGTTCGTTTATTTATTATTTTCTGTTTGTGAATTTTTTGTTCGATTTTACTGTGATTTTATTATTTTCTAAGACAATATGTTTATTAAATCTAGGAGCTAGTTTATTTCTTCGATCACCTTTTTCGTAAATTTGTTGGTTAAGGTCAAAATCGGGTGATACTTTGCGAGTCCTGTTTCTTTTGTTTATAATATTTAATTTATTGATTAGACTTCGACTGTAAATGAGTTTGCTAATGCCTTGTATTGCTTAGTATGATATTTAAGATATTCCTGCGTTGTATTCGAGTACTCTTTAACAGAAAAGGGATTATTTGTATCTATGTGACCTGTCAAAACTTCAAACGGAGTTAGTTTAATTACAGAGTGAATGCTATTGTTGTGCGTTAAAACTGCGTCGTCAACAATATCGCTAATGGATTTATCTTTATTTTGTGCTTTAATTATCCGTATTAGCTCCGTCAGAGTCGAATGAAATCTTTCCACCGGTGAATTTCTGGTTGAACTTTTAGCACAAGTCGTATATAGATGTACGCCATACATGTCCAAAAATTCTTTGAATGCAGTGGAAAGAAACTCATTTCCATTATCTGTGACTATCTTTTTAGGAATACCGTGATGTGAAAAATAATGTCTTTAACACTTAACTAAATTAATACTATTACGACTTTTCAAAAGGTAGACCCCAGTTAATTTACTAAAGTTGTCAAGTATATATTTCTTTGTGGATAGCATAAATGTCTAAATGAAGTATTTCAAATGGCCTGGATGGAGTTTCAGATATTTCATATTTTCTCTCCTACGGTCATGCTTAAATTGTTGACATATTTCACAATTATTAATTATGCGTGTAATTAACTGCTTCATATTTGGGAAATAAAATTTTCTTTTCAAATGCTCGAATGTCTCTGCTATACCTCTGTGGTTCGAAAGTTTGTGGTAGTTTCTAATAATTTGTTCCTGTTCATCCTGGTTAAACTTGTCTTCAAGGAAAATGTTGCTTCTAACCAGTTTGATACGACTATTGCTAAAATATTTGGAAAATACAAATTGTACAACTTTGAAAGTAGTATCATCAGTGAGAACTGCTGTAAGTTTCTTCGAATTAAGATAGGTTTTAAAAATTTCGATCATAAATTCTTCCTGGCCAACTTGATTGTATTCTATGGTATATCTTCTCTTTGTTTTAAATAGGATTTGAAATTTTATATCAAGTTTAGTCCTAGTACTATTATTTTTGAGAATAAGTTGGTTAGAGAACTCATTTATGGCTCTTTCTGAAATTGGAATTCAATCATCACAGTTTTCGTGGGCTGAATGGACAGTCGAAAGATGTTCTGTTTCATCCACATTATTTTGAACTGAGAGAAGATCTAGGTTTTCAATTGTATTTTCGTTTACCTCATTCATATTAACCTCAATGCGTGATAAGGCGTCAGCATTAGAATTCAACTTTCCTGCCTTGTATATGAGTGTGTAGTCAAAGTCTTCCAACATTCGTGAAATCCGATTACTGCAAAATAGGATCGTTACACAAAAGCTGTTTGCATGTCTCAAACCAGTCTATGTATGCGGAACTGATGCGAATACCCTTGCCTTTACGGAGACACTCTGTCATTGGTTCCGTTACTTTGGCAAAATTATTAATAAATTTCCGGTAATAACCGAGAAGGCCTAGAAAGGATTTGATTTGTTTTGTGGTTTTAGGTATAGGAAACCGTTGGATGGCACTGATTTTATCCGGATTTGGCCTAACTCCATCTGATGTCACCAAGTGTCCTAAAAACGAAAACTTTGCGAAGAAATTAAGATTTTTCCAGCTTAATTTCAAGGTTGGCTTCTTTTAACCTCTGGAAAACAGCTTCTAAATTCGCCATATGCTCTTGTAGTGAGGTAGAGTAAACGATGATATCATCAATATAAACAAAGCATATTTTGCCCTGAAGATCTCTTAGGACACTGTCCATAACACGCTGAAAAGTGGATGCCGCATTTTTAAGGCCAAAAGGCATCCGAAGAAATTCATAATGGCCATTGTCAACACTAAATGCTGTCTTAGGGATATCGGAGGCCTTAACTTCAACTTGGTGAAAGTCTGCAGCGAGATCGAGTGTACTGAAATACAGGCATTTTCCCAATTTATACAGAATTTCTGTAATATTGGGTATTGGGTATCTATCGGCTACAGTTTTTTCATTTAATTTCCGGTAATCTATGACCAACCGCCATTTTTCTTTTCCATTGGCATCCTTCTTTTTTGGAACTAACCATATCTGGGATGACCAAGGAGAAAAACATGGGAGAATGATACCCTGGTTAGGCATTTCATTAATTTGCTTTCGGACTTCCTCTTTATGTAGGGGTAACGATATCCTCTTGAAAA